>CM060638.1:11456702-11669202 GCA_030578275.1 Meda fulgida | reverse complement strand
ATCAAATGTTTTTATGATCATGTGGATGCTAACGCCCAGCCAGCCACCCTGCGGAGAAAGCTCATTTCGGCCACAGCTCATGACCAGGAGAGAGAAAGATTGACCGGTAGATCGAGAGCTTCGCCTTGCAGCTCAGCTCTTCTTCATCGCGACAGACCGGTACGTCGACCGCATCACTGCAGAAGCTACAAAAGAAAGTCATGTCTATTCTCAAACATAAAACAAACACAACATAACTCTATAAATGCTTTTCACATGAGCATGTTTAAACTAAAGGATTGATACTTTCATTAATTGTGATGCGCTTCTCCACAAAGGAAGAACCGACATGCCAACTAGTTACTGACCTGATGCAGACACAGCTGAAGCCAATTGATTTCGTTTTGGTCTGGGGCGACTTTTACCCCAGCAAACACAGAACCACTGTTTGAGAACCACATAATAACATTCTTTTTAGGTTTTATTTTTATTTATTTGTTTTGCAATAAAATAACTTTCCTAAAACATTGCAGGAGTTATAAATAACGTATAGCCTACAAATGTTCCCTAACGGTTATTTTTTAGGTTATTATTATATACAGAACGTTCCCTAATGGTTATCATTTTGCAACAGGATATAGGCTATTTTTAAACAACATAAAAATAACTTATACAGAATGTTCCTTACTGGCTATTTTTAGGTTATTATTTAATAATCATGTGAGATAACCATCCAGTGAAAACGTATGACATGGTGTCACGCTTTGGCTGACGAAGCAGACAGACGAAGCTTGATTTCAAAATATAACAAAGCCTTAATGTACACAGGCAGGTGATCAGGACGCAACAGCGTGTGTAACATAGACACCAACAATAACCGACAAGGGACTGAACTGAATGGGGAGAATATATACACAGGGTAAACGAGGGAACTAACTACACAGGTGGATGAAGGTTAACTAATCAGGGACTAACGAGAACAGATGCAGACAAGACAGAACATAATATGAAACACAGGCTTCAGAGCTTTAAAATGAGAATTTAAATTGAAATTAGATCAATCATAACGTCTAATAATGATCAAATGAATCCAACTTTATTCCTAAAATATTATGCAAGGGCTATGTAAAAAGCATTGTTTTGAAAAAAAAAAAACGTTTAAATTGTTTGATCCTAAATTCGTGGGTTTACTTGTTGCTAGTTTACTTGCCTCTGATCTGCACATCTCTTTATATTCTCCTGTCTCCACAGATAATAACTGCACGCTATTAATCATTAAGCATTAGTAAACAGTTAATTCATCATTTATAAAGCATTAATAGACATTAATAAGCAGTTTACAAATAGCAGTTTAATAACTGTATTTTCATACTTTAGTCATTAATTTATCATTTCTAAATGAAGTATTGCATTATTTACAAACGAGTTATTTAGGCGTTGTCTGTGGTTCATAAGATCACTTAGAAAGTGTAAGTAAATGATTAATAAACTATTTAAATGTACATTCATACATCTTATTATTCATACATATAGTAATAGTTACTTAGTGTGTTAGTAAATGCTTTATTAACATGTGTTTCTACTGTAATTCAGGGTTAATTCAGGTAGTTAAACCATTTAGTAGTGGTCAGTTAAATATTGTGTGAGCTCATTTATGCCTTGTAAAGCATTTACAAAGGAGATTTAATAAAGGCTGTTAATATTTCTATGTTCTGTATCACTGTGTTGTGTTTGTTTCTTTTTATTCTATTTAGAAGATAAATGAGCCTTTAAATCTTCTTTGTAAATGCTTTACAAGGCATATAGTCGTCACTTTTTAGATGACGTCACAAAAATAGTTAACTGACCACTACTAAATGCTTTATAACCTGAATTTACTACATTTACTTACAATTTCTAAGTGATCTTATGAACCAATGACAACTCCTAAATAACTGATTTGTAAATAATGCAATACTTAATTTAGAAATGATAAATTAATCATTAATAAAGTATGACAATAAAATTATTGAACACATTATAGTTCTGCTTATAAATCAAGAATGAAGCATTTTTAACTGTATTTATAAAATGCTTATTAATGTCTATTTATAAATTATGAATTAATTGTTTACTAATACTTAACTTAATGATTAATAGCGTGCAGTTATTATAAAGTGTTACCCTTATAATGTATATAGATGTAAGAGTAAATATGATTTTGGATAGATTTGGCACCCTTTTTGAAGAGAACATTATGTAAATCAAGACATTTTTGTTTATGGACCAAAAGAAGCATCTCCCGACAAACTACAATTCAGTGGTAAAAAATAAATGTAGGCTATAATATCCTACTTTAAGTCAAATAGTTGTTTATTCATTTTGTTCATTCATTCATTCAACCATTTATTATGTTGAAGTTGTTACGTGTCAGAACGTAAGTGATAATGTGTGGAACAAGTGAGCGTGTGTGTGCTTGTTTCTTTTGTGTGTTTGCTCTCTCTCTCTCTCTCCTTTCCCTTAATTGGGTTACAGCTGCAGCGGTGTTAGTGGGCGGGGCTGATGGACTCGTCAAATGGATATAAGCTGTGTGGAAGCTTTTGTTCCTCGAGTTCCCCCTCCTGCTTCACGGTGTTACAGTGTGTGATCACAGTGTGTCGAGTGCTCTTTGGTGTCGAGTGCTCTTTGGTGTAGAGTAAGCTGCTTGTGTGCAGCACCAACGTTGTTAGCGGTATAGGCCGGTAATTGTTATTTTGATTTACTTCTCAGACTGTTTGAGAGGCCAAAGGCCCCTTTGTTTTGTTTCACCCCCTTTTTTTCCTGTTTATTGGTTAGCAGGGAGGTAAGAATTGTACTTCTAGTTTGTTTTTCTCAACTCCAGGGAAGATGTCCTAAACCAGAGTCAGATGACCTGTTTTGTTTATTGTTTTGGTGGCCAACCGAAAATCCTCTCATTTCTGACCTACGTTTCCTATGTTTCAAGTCAGCGAGAACATTACCCCTGCGTTAAAGAATAAATATTGATTTTTCCCTTTGATTGCTCTGAGTCGTGAAGTTTTTTTTTAACGGGAGCAGGAGACGGAACTCCGGGCGTTGCTTTTAACAGGACGCTCTCTGTGTTAGTGCATGTGGCGCGTAACAAAGTCATTTATATGGTGCTGAAGAAATGTAAAACCCTGTGTAATATAGGCTAGTACATAGGCGCATATTAATGGACAAATTTTATCTCTTTAAATTTATTTAATCTTCCATGGTTATGTGCTCAGATTATTTTTTTATCAATTAAACAGATAATAAAAACAAGATTTGTTTAATACTGATTTTAGGCATTCAGACAAATTTTAAAACTAAAGTTGCTCTTCCCTATGATGTTTGATGTCCTCTGATAAACAAGGTCGGTGTCATGTCATAGCTTGGGGGCTGCCGGGTGGCATGGGGGAAAACATTAGGCTTGTTTGAGGTGCACCGCGCCTCGCCTGAAATGTAAGTGAGAGTAGGCGGCTGCAGTGAGGGGGGAGTGAAAAAAGCGCAGGCAAGACTGACAGATCTCTCTTCTCAAAGTGGATCATCAGACACCTACGAGATCAGAGGCGGATATCGCGGGATTCACGCTCATGCACAGTGTTGTTAATAAACTGGATGTAATTTAAGTTCTGTTGCTTTTTTATGAAATAAATATAATGAACAAGACACCCAAAGCACTTGTTATTTAATTACACACCAAATACGTGTTTATAAATCATTTTTACCTTAATTACAGACATGTTTTACATATATTTTTTATAAATATGACAACAATCAAGTAACAAAAGGTTATACTGTCGTCACCCCGGTTCTCTGAAACATTGAGTGGAGAGATCGACCTATGGGAAAGCCATCCGTACCTGCATCCAATTGCAGCAAGTCTGGATAGACAGACAGAAGCGTGCAGCCAATGCCAGGTAAGGCCCCACCCCCTTACCTGAGGGCATATAACGCCTGCAAGAGCTGCTGTTCTCCAGTAAGTATGTTCGCTACTCATGCGGCAAGCGGGGCAAAGCTGGTGGATCTCTCCACTCAATGTTTTAGAGAACCGGGGTTACGACAGTAACCTATTGAAATCCACCTATGGGAGAGATATGGACAGCTCCCCGATTGCCCAATACACTCACAGTGAGGTTCCGTAAGCCAGAGAAGGACGGTCGCCCCAGGGAGGCGGTGCCTGACAAGTCCCATAATCAAGAACCTGTAATCCTGATGCACACACATAACTGCTGTGCACATGCAGGACATGAAACATGTGGCGCACACACGATAATAACCCCAGTAACACACACACACACACACACACACACACACACACATATATATATATACACAGGAAGGAAAGTAAATGCCTGCTGGGTGAGAGGAATGTGAATGGCCTGCCGGCCCATTTACCCCCTGTTCTTTTACTTCCAATGGGTAATTGGAATATAAAAAGGGGGGTCAGAAAGGGTTAAGAAGACCCCAACACTAAAACAGAATGTGCTAACCGAGATTCTGGTGACATCCAGCCGGTAGTAACGCACAAAGGTATGAGGAGCTGCCCAACTGGCAGCAGAGAAGATGTCCTGCAGTGACACTCCCATAAAGCCCAAGAGGCGAAATTAAGCCCCCTGTGGAATGAGCTCTGATGTCCCTTGAGGGCTGCACTCCCTGTGATTCATATGCCAAAGCTATAGCATCCTCAAGCCAATGTGAGAGGCATTGCTTAGATGTGGGACTCCCTCTGTGAGGGGGCGCCCATGAAATATAGAGCTGGTCGCTCTTCCGGAAAGCACTGGTCCTGCCCATATATGTCTGTAAAGCACTTTCCACATGGTCAAAAGCTCTAAATCGTCACAGCTTTCCACATCATAACCGTTCCCAGAGGGGTTCCCTTTGTGTAAAAGTCCACACTCTTCCAGTGGTGTAAAGCTGCCGAGCAGGCACGGGTCACTTTTACTGACTGGCAAAGATCGCTTATCGGGCTGAAATCTAGTGACAAATCCCATTTCATGAACGCTCTCATTCTCAGGAGTCCCAGGGGCAAAACCTGGATAGACGAAGCTATAAGACCCTGCAGCTCGAGACATGTGCGATACTGCACTTTCGCCCCCACTCTGAACTGCGACAGACAATTCATTAGAGAGTTTAGCTCCAAGCGCAGAAAAATAACAATCTGACTGGGTGTGAGGTTGCGTTTGTTCACATTCAAACTGAACCCCGAGTGATGTGATGTGTGCAGTCTGTAGCCCTGCATTATTCTACGTATCACCCACTCGGGAGCCGACAGTTAAACGGACTCGTAACTCGCGAGTGTTCCAACCCGAGCTGATCCACTCAGCTGGCTCATTTGTGATGCGATGGCACCCTCTAGTGGACGAACTAGAGACAGCATGCCGGGGTTTAGAGAGATGAAATTTTCATGGAAAAGTGTGTGAAAAAGTGTGTTTTATGATCGTTCACAATTGTGACCTGTGGGATACTGTGTTGTATCAAACATTGGACAGACTGAATATAGGTCTATTTGACCTGTGCAGTGTGTGTGTGTGTGTGTGTGTGTGTGTGTGTGTGTGTGTGCGTGTGTGTGTACAGAGTCCCCCTAGTCCCACTTTGTCAAAAAAATAATTATAACTATCTTGTGGCCTCAAGATAGTAACTTGTGGCCTCAAGATAGTATCTTGAAGCCACGGGATAATATCTTGAGGCCTAATATCAAGATAGCATCCGTGGCCTCAAGATAGCATCCCGTGGGATAGTATCTTGAGGCCTCAAGATAGCATCCCGAGGCCTCAAGATAGCATCCCGTGGCCACGGGATAGCATCCTGTGGCCTCAAGATAGCATCCCGTGGCCTCAAGATAGCATCCCGTGGCGTCAAGATAGCATCCCGTGGCCTCAAGATAGCATCCCGTGGCCTGGGTCTGTGTGTGTGTGTGTTTTTCTGTGTGTGTCTGTGTGTAAAATTAGGTAGAAAGTTAGGTAGCAGCAGAAAGTAAGGTAGAACAGTTAACCTATGTGTATTAGCATGTAGATACAATGGGTTATCCCACCGGTCACTATTGTTGCCGGTGACATGTTTGTGAGTTCTATGACCACATTAAACAAATTTGAGTAATTGCAAATGCATATATCAATACTAGACACCTTAAACATGATGTGTACCAAAAATCTATGTCCTATCTTTATGTTAACATACTTTAATAACCTTTTCTTTGGGAGCTTTCTTGCTGCCATCCTCTTCTCTTGGCGCAAAGAGGAAGTAAACTGCTCTGGTCATGTGACAATTTACAGTAAACATGCAACACTGCACATATTTTATTGAGACCCTTTGAACCGTGGAAGACTGCTGGGGAGTTAGACAACCCTTAAGGCATGACCAAGTATTCAAAGTGCCCCCTAGGGGTGTTAAAAGCAGTCTTCCATTCATCCCCCTCCCTGATGCGAACCAAATGATAAGCGTTTCTTAAGTCCAATTTAGTGAAGATAGATGCTCCCTGCAACCTCTCGAAGGCTGAAGACATCAACGGCAAAGGATAGGTATTCTTTACCGTGATGCTGTTCAACCCTCGGTAATCAATACAAGGTCGCAGTGATCCATCCTTCTTCCCCACAAAAAAAGAACCCCGCCCCCGCTGGAGAAGAGGAAGGGCGGATAAACTTCGTTGCTAGAGAATCAGAAATATATTTCTCCATAGCCTCCCTCTCCGGTACAGAAAGCGAATATAACTTGCCTTTAGGCAGAGACTTACCTGACAATAAGTCTATGGCACAGTCATAGGGACGATGAGGAGGGAGAGAAGCAGCGCGAGACTTACTGAACACCTCCTTCAGGTCTAGATACTCTGCGGGCAGGTTTGATAAATCCACTGCCTCCTCCTGAAACATAGAGACAGCAACAGACGAACAAGCAGACACCAGACAGGACTCAGAACATTTACTACTCCACTCCAACACAGATTTCTGCTGCCAGTCAATTCTTGGGTTATGTTTGATGAGCCAGGGGTGTCCTAAGACAACAGATGCGAGTGGAGAGTCCAGTATGTAGAAGGAAAGTGTCTCGGTGTGGTTGCCTGAAGTGGTAAGTGCGACTGGTCCGGTGATGAGGGAGATGGTGGGAAGGTCTTGACCGTTGAGTGCATGTACAGATATCCTACTGGTGAGCGGAAAAAGGGGAATCTGAAATTTACATACAAATGAATGGTCCAATAAGTTACCCTCTGCCCCTGGATCCACCAGTGCTTGACAGTCCTGCTTGTGTACTGACCATCTTAGTCTTACTGTGAGGAGCGTAGATGTAGATGAGGTCTTCTCGGCGGAGATCCCACCCGACAGTAGCCTCATACTTACTGCCGGGCTTGGCCCTTTTACCGGACAGCTATAGGCAAAGTGTCCCGCGGCCCCGCAGTAAAGGCAGAGGCCTTGGGATCTCCGCTTCTCCTTCTCCTCCCGGGAAAGCCGAGCTCGCCCCACCTGCATGGGCTCGTGATTGTAGGTAGGGCTGACTGCGCTCCCGCCGCTGGACCGCTGGCTCTCAGTACCCTCCGGAACCCGGCTGTGTAGAGTCCGACGTTCGCTCAGTCGTGCGTCTACTCGAAGCGCCAGGTCCACAAGTCCATTCAAAGACGGGGGCAGGTCCAGGGCGTAGATCTCCTTTTGAACACGGTCAGCCAGCCCATGCAGGAACATGTCCCACTGCGCCTCCTCGTTCCAGTGACACTCTGCCGCCAGGGTCCTGAACTGAAT
Source organism: Meda fulgida (assembly GCA_030578275.1). NCBI lineage: Eukaryota > Metazoa > Chordata > Actinopteri > Cypriniformes > Leuciscidae > Meda > Meda fulgida. The sequence continues at coordinate 11,661,496 of CM060638.1, read as the reverse complement.
TGAGTAATCAGACACCGATCTCTCTTCCTGTTTGAGTTCCGCGAGCATCCTTGCCGCTTCTTTCCCCGCGACCGCACGGTCGAATACTCTTTTCATCTCGGCGGCGAGTGTCAGGAACGAGGCGCAGCATGGATCCTGGTTCTCCCACACAGCCGTTCCCCAGGGAGCGGCTTTCCCCGTCAGTAGTGTCAGCACGAATGCCACCTTGGCGAGTTTGTGTGCAAAAGTCCAAGGCTGCAACGAGAAGTGCATGGAACAACGGTTCAAAAATGCTCTACAATAGCTGGGCTCACCGTCATAGGGTTGCGGGACTGGTAGTCGAGGCTCTGACTGGGATGCGCTCTCTGATGGTCCGGGGGAAACGGCTGGTGTGGGTGGCCAGTGGGAGCTCACAGCTGTTGTATTTGCTGGGTGAGCTCGGACACCTGCGTCACCAGCGCCTGAACGGCGTGCGCCGTATCATTCAAGTTTCTCTCTTAACTATCCATACGCTGAAGACTGGACTGGACGAAATCCTCCAACGTTGAAGATTCACCTGCTGCTTCCATCGTTGGTCAGATCGTTCTATCACGATAGAAGATGCGGCAGCAGAATGCAAGTAAAACTCATTTAATGGTGTAACACACACACAGTCTGAGCACACACAACAAGCTGGTGACGCAGGGACAAGATGGTCAGTAATCCAGAGTGAAGTGCCGCGGTGATGAAGTGATGAGATAATCCAGAAGTGTGACGAACCGAGGAACCAGACTGGAAACAGGACAAGCCGTTATCAGGATCAGGATCAGGATCAGGATCAGGATCAGGATCAGGATCAGGATCAGGATCAGGATCAGGATCAGGATCAGGATCAGGATCAGGATCAGGATCAGGATCAGGATCAGGATCAGGATCACACACGGGGAAAACATCAAACAACGATCTGACAAAGAGAGGAAAGTTCACTGAATATTTAAAGGTGAGATGATAGGCACCAGCTGGGGAGGTGATTGCGATCAGCTGGATCGCTAATTGACCTGATCAGAGTGGAGCCGCCCACTCACACACACCCACACATCTAACAACAAAAACACGAGACTAGGAGACAATGAATTTATAAACCGTGACATGATGGAGAAATGCTGCACATAAAGAAAATCTCCTCCACCATGACCAGAGAGGAATCGCCTCTTATTATGGCTTGGTTAAAAGAAGACTTCTATTTCTAAAGATGATCAAGTGTATGTATGCGTAAATACATGAATTAAAAACAAATAAACATATTTAAAGGATATGTTAATGCATATTGTTTATTTCATTATATTAAGAAATGTTATTATTTTATTTTTTAAGGCTCTTAAAAGTGTGAAATATGTAAATGTATTCAGAACTGAGCACACATGAGTTAACTTGTCTGTTTGGCTACACTTTGATACCAATCTTTAATTTGAAAGTCACGTGTCTAGTATCTGTAAAACCACATTTTTCCATCTTAAAAATATATCTAAATTACGACATATGTCTCAATGACAAATGCGGAACAATTAGTTAATTGCGTAACCGAGAACACTTCCCATAAATTCTGATGTACTTGTTACATCATAAGAAGGCATCTACGCTAATATTAGTCTCTCTGTTTAGTCTGCCGGATCCAGGCCGTATTAAGGACCTGCGCCTGGACGCGACGACAACGCAGCCCTGAAGTGTCAACTAGTCTCTCCCCTGTGAAGGCCTCCTTCCCTTCCCTTTACCTCTGTACAGATAAAACATTGTTGGGATAATTCCGGTTCACGTAGCTACGCGGAAGCGATAAATAATTCTTTATCATAAATTTTCAAGGCCAGACAAGTAGTTTGTTGAGGGTTGGTTTGTAAAGAAGGACTACACGCCTGCGCACATACTGTATTCAAATGCGCATTCCCATAGACTAAACACGTGATGTGCATATGCACGACGTCTGCATTTTCGCGGGTTTGTGCTTCTGAGGTTTGCGCAGAGATAACCTTTTTTTTTTAATTCAAGGCTTGCACCTTGAAATCAATTTCAGGGTTTGCGTTCTTGAGCCAATGTTTTGTGCGGATGAGCGGTCTGGGGCGCGTTGAGTGTTTTCCGTTAGAACGGTGTCGTGTTAGCGGCCCTTTGGTTAATAACCAATGATCTTTGCGACGGAAGTGAATCAATCAGTCAAAATTGTTAGAAGTGCTATATAAATGAAGGTGACTTGACTTGACACTTTATATTAGATGCCTTTAACTGTACTTTACTTAACTGAAAAAATAAATAATTATTTGATACAATGTATTTATTGTGTTCATGTTGTATTGCAAAACACTTGGGTTAGGTTTAAGGGTTAAGGGGTAAAGGGGTAAAGGAAGGGGGTCAACAGTGTAATAATAGTCATAATTACAGAAATTATAGCTGTAATTACATGCAGGGTTCTTTTAAAATATAGTTTTAACAATGTACAATGTAAAAACTGCATGCATTTTGTGGAAGAACATTGTTTTGGTTGTGCTTCGGCTGTGCGTGACTGCGGATTAATATGAATAAATAATGCTTTACAATGAACTTTGTTAGAGAGCTATGTTCAATAAAATACCATACTCACCTGTTGAGTAATAAAGCACCATCTCTGTGTCGATTTTACAACATTTCAAATCCCTCAGTTCTCGCTCAAAAGCCAATGTTGAATCTCATTTTATTATGAGCTCTCTCACATTGTCTTTTTGCCAACAGACTTTCCTCTGTTCGGGGTCTTTTTAAAATGGGTGATTCCCCGGAGGTTCAAGATTTAGTGTGCTCCATGTCAACCTTTCTCTCTCGTTGTGACAAATAACCTATAACACGCCCACACCATACACACGTCAAAGTAGCCGGAGCAACTCTTCTTTATTACAAATATGACGAGACTATGGCGAGGCTGCCATGACGGGAGGAGACTCTGGAGAGCCGGCCATGACATTTGGAGACAATTCTACTAAAGACAGAAATGTCCCTCTGCATCCATCTGTCCAATCTGGTCTTGCATTCAACTAGAAATATTTAATGTTTCAGTTAAATCTTATTAAAAATGTAAAAAAATAATAATAATTTGTAGAGTTTTTGGAACCTAAACAATAAAGTTGTTAAAAAATAAGAAAATATAAGACTGCGCTCAATGTTAGAATTTTTGATTGCGAGAGCAAGCATTTCAGCCACCAAAATAAAAAGTAACGATGAAATGGGGCAACCTTGTGTAATACCCCGGTTTATATTAAAGCATGCCAAGCGTGGGCTGGTACCCGGCGTATGAAGCAGGCCCAGCTGAAGTCCTGTCAGCCAAGCATCCTCGGAAACTTCCGCAGGGGGGGTGAGTACCCAACCTTGAAGGATGCCGCCAGCCTTTGAATCATCAAGACTCGTTCGGGCATGAGCGTGGCCCACATTTGGGCTGAATTGAGAACTGCACCAATGAACGAGGTTCGCTGGCTGGAAGACAGTGCGCTCTTGGCAATATTGAACCGCAAACATATAACACACTTTAATCATGTAAAATAAACAAACAACAAAACGTAAGTAAAGGCGGCAGCCCCTCACGGACGACTGCCGCGCACACATAAACAAAACATAACATAAAAGTCCAGGCCTGGTCCTCTCTCATCCTTCACTCTCATCGCTCCTCCTTTTATGCTTCCGAAGCTTGGTTTGGCACGCAGGTGACGCTCATTATCAGTCACGGCACCGGCCTCGTGCCATTCTCTCACAGCTCTCGGCCTCGTCCTGCTTGCCACAGGGGGGCTATCTGGATATGAAAGTAGGCGAACGAATTGAAGATAACCTCATTTGATTGTCCCCAAAATCTAGCTCAACACTCCAGGGGTAGCCTGCCATGCCCCGAGTCGAGTGGCAAATGGTTGAAGTATTACAGACTGCGTCTCACGCTGAGGCGCGAGAACAGCAACTGTTACAGCATTGAGATCAGAGATGCATTTTGAAACAAATGGCAGTGAATAAATGCTCTTTAAGAGAAATAAGCTCTGTTTTACTCACCTGATTGCACGGGAGGAGCGTCATTCTCATCCACCGAAACCTACTCATAAATAAATAAATACGCATTTTGTTTTTGACATGTTGAGCTGTTAATTAATAAATAATATAGATTTGAATTTGAATATCTTTGAAAATTAGAAATTTACTCACTGTTTTCTAAGGCACAGTTTGCAGCAGGGCTTTATTTTCCTCTGACTGTATTTACTGCTGACGGTTCATTCCAGTGCATGAATAATCTCCCATTTATTGCTATAACAATAACAAATGTAGTTGGTGTAGTTTCCTCCTTTGTGGGGTCAAATTATCATAATTATCTTAAGTTTAAAGTTAAAATTGTTAGTTATTTGAATGTACACCAAAAAGCGTTATATATTCATCACCAGTTAGATATTGTACTATGGTTTTGACTGTTATTTTTCTACAAGGAATGCACGCTTAAAACGCCTGTCAGGTTACATTACAAGATAAATAGCTTTACATATGTAAAAATAAATAATTAAAAAAAACATAGCAACATCATAACATTGATGGGACAGTGGGAGGATTAGCAGAAATTTTGCCCACGACTGACCTTTCTCGTTTACCACAATCTATCAACACATTGAGCGAATGCCTGCAACAGATGACATTGTTTACTTTTCTATGCTTCTTTTTTTTTTATTGTGATTGTCACACTCACATTGCCTTAGGCCAGTGTAGCAGAATGAATATGAGAGCCAGCTCTCTGATTCCATTATGGAAACTATAAAGCATGGAATCTATCCACTGGAGCCTATGGAGCATTTTAGCATATGCAAATTTGTTTGGGAAACGTCAGTGGATCACGTCATTTGTTGATGGGTCGGCTCACGGTGAATATAAATGCAGCTCAGGAACCAAAATAGGTTTTCATTCACTTTCTGGACTGTTGGAAGAAATGAAAGCTGTTCTCATAATGATGTCTATATTGCTGTTGAGTTACATGATGCGTTTTACTTAATTCACTAGATTTTTCATTTAAAACATAAAATAGCATTTTATACTGTAAATGTAACTTTGTACATAACCTAAATGGTTTTCAATGAACATTTTCAAGACATTTTCATTCCAGTTGAGTATTTATATGATCTATTGGGAACATTTATTTACATGTTTTTTATTATTATTTATTTATTTATTATTATGTACTGTCATTGTCGAATCGTGGAGGTCTTTTATACTCATAAAAACATCTTGTATAATACTTTCATTCAAATTTTCTTATTTTTTTCTGCTTTGGTTTCCAGCTGATGTTGCTGTTGACGGGACTGTCCGGCGCAGTCCATAACCAATGCTCCACATGCAACTGCACAGCGGCACAACTTCAGAGTGTTGCAAAAAATCTCGAAATCCCCATTTTAAATGATGATATCAGCTAAACATCTCTGTCTCCATGGGCATAAAAGTAAGGGGAGTTGCCTCACATTGTTCATCTATTAATACATGGATTGAAAATGTGTGTATCTGATGAACTGTTGTGTTTTCCAGTTGCACTGTGGATATGAAGAGGATTCCCATGTTCATTTTCTAATCCTGTAACTTGCTTTAGGCTAGAAGGGCCTGCAAAACCAGCTGGAATTAAAGTCCAAATAAACACTTTTAGAAGGCATCTATGTAGCAACGGCTCCTACAGACTCTCTAAAGAGAAGAGGGTTATACAATGATTGTTGGGTGCACATGTATTCATTAATAATTTCAATGTATTTCAAAGAAGTGTTAAGCATGACAACAGCTTCCTTTTATGTGTGAATTGCATTGCATATTTTATACCTTTGCCTTTATATATGACATATATTTGACATCTAACAAATATGTATTTTAACTGTGCATGTACAGAGCAACTCAAATTTGTAAATATAAAGGACACTAAATTAACCGATTTAACCATTTTTCTTGAATTGTCATTTTTCTACCGATGGCCCTCCAATAATGATGATACAAAATGAAGGAATAGGCGTGTTGCTTTTTAGTTTGTTTATATATGATTTGCCACTTTCCAGATGCTGAATGTAAACTTTATATGCTGATGACACGTAATTTACTTATCTGATATGTCATCTCCCAAGGTTGCCAACAAATGGAGAGGATATCCGTGTGGCTACAGGAAAATCATCTCACTTTAAATGTTAGGAAAACAGTTTTTGTGTTTTTCTAATAAAATTAGAGCACATAAAGAAGAAATAGAGGATGTAGACATGTCAAATTTTCAGGTTTTAGATTCACAACTTGATACACATATAAAAAAACTTTCAAAAATGGTAATGATTCTTCTAAATAGTTTTAAATTTATTAGACTGTACATCTCAAATCAGGCAGCTCATCTTTATTTACATGCAATGATTTTGGTATTTCTAAATATTTCTTAAACAGTCAGGGGAAAACTAGGTCACATCCTAAATCAAACACACAATAAAACATATGAGACAGACCATACATGTAACAGAAGTATCCCTAAAAAGTTTTTTTTCTTTTTTATATATATATATTTGGGCATTTGTATGCATGTACTAGTTAAGCAGGGCTGTTATATATTAAAAAAATATATATATATATATATATATATATCTTCCCCCTTTTTTTAGATAAGCCTTATAGGGGCCTGATATGCAAATTAGCATATACTCTATGTGCAATGCATATTTTCAGCTTTTGGTTGGAATCATGTTTTCTGTACTGTACCTGAAATAAACCAATAAATAAAAAATATATATATATCTTTTTTTATTTATTGGTTTATTTCAGGTACAGTACAGAAAACATGATTATAATGATATATATATATATATATATATATATATATATATATATATATATATATATATATATATATATATATATATATATATATCATTTAAGCTGTAAAGTCAGTGAAACAGTGTCATTTTAAAGTCGTAGACAGAGGAATGACTGAGAGGAATTCCCTTTCTCTCATTGTATTGTAACTCTGGTGGTCTGTCAGAGCCCACAAGCTGTTCACATCTCCCACAGACTCCCGTAATGGTATTCTGCCGCAAGCCGGAATCTATTGTTTAGTATTTGGCGCATGAGAAAAACAACAATGAGAAAACAGAGCAGGTGGGAAATATCCCTCCAATAAAGAACACTCAAAAGAGGTGGTTGTATCCGTGGGATTTAGTGTTTTGTCTTGAAATTCAATTCCAGTGAATTTTTGTCGAACTATGTATAATGTAGGCTGCATTTCAACTACTAAACAGCTTGTGACATGGATATCTATATAATGTCTGCACATGCCCTACAATAAACTGATATAATATAAAGGTTCATATTACTATATATTTTGATATTTTTAAAAACTTGAACGCTTCCACCCATACTTTGAGATGCCTGTATCTGAGGTTTATTTACTCATTTTCAATGTCATTATCTTCACCGGATAGGATGAGGAAGATTTCTTCCTCGTACTTAAAACATTAGTTTATTTTTATTTGCATTCAGAACAGGATAATTCATTTTCAATTGAAAATTTGGTGTCCAGCGTTTTTAATTTGATAAACTTGATTAAATGTGCTGTTCTTGCTTTTATCTGTTTTTACAATACTGACACATCAGGTGTAGTCTATTCTGGACATTGATTATATAGCCTAGTTTCAGAATAGATAATTCACTAATAGGTATCACCATATTTTCCTCATTAATCATAACACATTAAGAAAATGGTTTTGTACAACAAGCTTTTTTTTATGTTATATTGAATATGACAATGATAATCTGAAAATTGGATACAGCAGGTTCAAAATTCTTGTTTTATTTTGTTGACGTTAGAGTTGAAGGTTTTTACTGAGGGGGTTTTGGATACTGCCAGGAAAAAAAGCACCATATTTATAGGAATGAATATATATATATTAAAGTATGTGAGGGATATTCGAACGAACCACTTCAGAATATAGGAATACAAGTGTGGAGACTTCTGACTCATTGCACAAGGGGGAAAAGCATGTTTTTTAGGAAGATTAAAGATAGATTTTTTTATTTAATTTAGTTCAATTACAGACAAGTACAATGCAAGACAAATATACGTAATTGTAGTACAGTTCAGAGTATGTAAAACAGAGAATAACAACAACTAAAATAAAAAATGAACATATATGTAGCCTACAAAAATACAAATAATTAAAAATTAAAAATACTGGGATAAAACGTTCTATATAATAGATTTATATAGCAGTTAAATGAACTTTAAAAGCTTTAAAATGTGTATTGTTTTTATAAGCTTTTTGTTTTGTGATGTCTTTAAAAATAGATGAAAAGACTTTATTTCCGCCACGGAATAAAAAAAAAATGAAAAAGGGAATTTTGACTTTTTATTTCACAATTCGGACTTCTCCTTTTACAAAGGTTTGTTTGTAAAGTTTCCCATTGCGGCACTGAAGAGAATAAATATTTATTCTATTAAATAAAGAGCATGCACTCTTATCCTGTCTTTCCTGTTACGTCACTTCCTGACCCTTCCTCCTTCCTTTCCGTGTCGGCCATTTGTGACATTCGGTAAGAACACCATGAGCTCTAGCTTATTGTTATATTTTTTTACTGTTTCAAGCCAGCATTTACAACGTTTTTCTCATACCATCTATGTACGGAACTGTTCTACACAAGGTGCATCAGATATTCGCGTTTTCTGCGCGTTTTATCGTGAATAACTCAGCCGGGCTGAGTCGCTACACATGTGGAGAGCAGCGCTCATCGCGGCCGCTCTCCAGACCCTTCAGTTACTGTCTGCGATTGAAATACGTGTCTAGAAATATTAGAAACAACTTGTAAAGAATGTTGTTTGATTGACTGATTTCTTTGTTTGATGCAGACTGAGCTGATTGACAGTCGTCAAGTAAAGCCAAGATGCAGAACGATGCTGGTGAATTCGTGGACCTGTACGTCCCCCGTAAATGGTGAGTTCACATGAACTTTCTGAAAGGGTGAACCTTCGATCAAAAACCTATATTAATATTACTGTGAATTGTCACTAGCTGTCTTTTGTTGTTTGCATGGAGGTCAGTTTTACCTTTGAAATAGTCACGTTAGAACAGTTCAATAGTGGTTTTAAATATGGTGAGCACCCAAATCTTACAAAATTTGTCAATATTAAAGTTTTTATTTTATTTTTTTATTTCCCAGCTCTGCTAGCAATAGAATCATCGGTGCCAAGGACCATGCCTCCATTCAACTCAACATTGCTGAGGTTTGACACAATTTTGATCATTACAAAACTAGTATTTGCAGACATTTATTAATACAATTTGATAATATATACAAGCCATATGCAATTTAATTACAGCAAGTGTACACATATATGAACACTTATTTTACACTATTTTCTCCAGGTTTTGCTAAAACGCACATTGCTTTCGATTTTCATTTTTCCATTAGCAAAACTGTTTTTATATATTATTGCAAGTGATGTAAATAATTCATACAAAGTTAAATGCCCTTTAGGCCTATTTAAATCAAGTGAAATGTACACAATTATGATCTTATATAAACACAATATTAACTGTGTATTTTTTTCTTTGCCAAAACTGTTATTAGTCTATTATAATCACACCAACAAAACCATAGAGTTGTGATTTTTAATGAGCCTCTCGATCTGTTTGTTACAGGTGGACAGGGCAACAGGCAGGTTCAATGGCCAGTTCAAGACTTACGCCATCTGTGGCGCCATCCGTAGAATGGTATGTGTTCGATCACACTTAAAGCCCATTTTAGTGTATCATTACCTCATATGTAGGATGCTAAGTTTGTGTGAAATTTGGATGGTGTTCACATAAATGTATGGTGTCACATCTGTTGTGGTCTCAAGAGGTTTGCGTTGTCATCTACAGGGTGAAGCTGATGACTCCCTCCTGAGGCTTGCAAAGAACGACAGCATTGTGGCAAAGTAAGCTCCTGCCATTGGACGACTAATGCTGCTGTTGTTGTTGTTTTTTTTCTATGAATTTCCTGTCGGCTTGTAAATGCTCTATAAAACTATCAGTGTTTAATGTGTTGCTCCATTGTGGTCATTTTCAGTGACCTTCAGTGAGAACATTATAGGTTTATTTCACTCAAAAATGAAAATGGTCATCTACTCGCCTCATGTTGTTCCTAACTCGCAAGACATTTGTTCATCTTCGGAATACGAATGAAGGATCTTTTTGATGAAATCTGAGAGATTTCTATGATACACTCCATAGACAGCTCCGCAACTGACACTTTGAGGCTTAAAACAGTTCATAGTGATCATAAAACTAATCCAAATGACTGGAGCAGTTTAGTCCAAATTTTCTGAAGAGACTCGATCACCTTATATGAGGAACAGATTAAACTTATGCTTTTATTCACGAATAAACATTGATCAGGGAACATAAACAGAAGCTCAACCGAACCTGCAAGAACAAACCTCTTGTGGAAGCTCAAACCTGCTGCGTAACAAGAATACATTGACTGTCTTTTTGGGAACTTTTAAACTTTCAGACTGGTGCGTTGAGATCTATGGAGGGACAGAAATCTCTGATTGTGCTCCGAAAATGACAAGTCTTGCAGAGTGACAAAGCAAATATGTGCTTATGTGAAACTCTTTGTATTGAAACAGCTTTATTTATAATAATGCAAAATACTTCAAGTCTTTTGGCTGTAATAGCTGTTGATCAAATGTGGTTTAATTGCTGATCTGTTTAAATCAGACAGCCGGATGCTGATTATGATTCTAATGATTGCGTTCTCTCTTTACAGGAACATCTAACTTTAAGGATGGGATCTGGAAGTTTCTTTGTAAAATAAAACGTAAAATTGGACTCCTGTGTTTGTTTTTAATAATATGAGTGGATTAGAGTTGTTATTAATGACTGTTAGGCTCCATGCAAATAATTAAAATGAACTCTTTGAGGAGTATTATGATTAAATTAGATGGGAATTTAATTAACCATGGGAAAAGGAAACCAATTGTGGTGTTAGAGTATCTGTTCTGTATTTTCCTGTGACAGAATCCGGTTTCCTAAGATTCATTGTTGGCCCATGTGTCTTTGAATGAGCATCAGTTAAAGCAGATCATGTATGTGTGGTACACTATCAAAGAAAGCTTTTGCATAAGTTTTAACTTAAGTAGAAATAATAGCCAGATAATAGATCATTTACCCACTGAAAGATGATCAGTTAAACATATAAAGCATCCAAAGGTGCAATAAAAAGGTTGACTTTTGTATATAGTTAAAAGTGGTTTCAATAAGATTAAAAGATTTCTTTTTTTTTCTTTCTTTACAAAAATGCATGTTAGATTATTTGGCGTCGCTCACAACGATTGTCCTCCGCCCGGTAGAGGTCATTGTGAGCTCAAACACTCCTGCGTCTTCTGGTGTAATTTCTCGCAAATCTTTCTAACTGCTTCAGGTCGCACCGGCTTCGTCCTCTAGGGGGCGTTTGGTGGCCCAGAAAGCCGGAGTCGCATTGTCTCATTCTATTTCTATTTTTTTTTTTAGGGGCCAAGCACAGAATATATAAAATATGACTAATGCTGCTGCTTAAAATATATGATATACTGGTAGTTGAGAGTTAAGCTGCTCCTTTTGTTACTGTTTTGAATATCTTTTTTAATGGCCCCCTCTTGACAGACGTGAAAGTTTAGATGGAAATTGCTAAGTGATTACCAAACATAATAGAACAGTTTTTATGTTGTTTCTTTTAAAGAGTTGTTACCATACTTGATTTCCCTTTTGATGACTGTTGGAAAACTGATGTGGAAGACTAAAAGTTGCAAAATCTCCAAATATATTGTCTGAAATGGGATTTATAGTTGTAAACATTTGAATAGATTTCAAATAAATCCATTTACATTTACTAAACACCCCAACTTTCTAGTGTTAAATGCATAGTTCACCCAAAAATGAACATTCTGTCATCATTTACTCACTCTTAAGTGAGTTTCTTTCTTCAGTTTTACACAATAGAAGATATTTTAAAGAATATGGAAAACCAAACAGTTGACGGTAGCCATGCATGGACTTCCATGGTATTGGGGGGGGGGGGGACTATGGAGGTTAATGGAACCCATCAAGTTGTTTGGTTACCGACATTCATCAAAATATCTTCTTTTCTGTTCAGCAGAAGAAAGAATTTCATACAGGTTTTGGAACAAATTGAGGGTGAGTAATGACAGAATTTTCATTTTTGGGTGAACTATGTGTTTAATCATTGAATTCTTTCATAGGCTCTTTTTCAGTTGGGTATTTTTAAAAATGCTCTGGCCTTTTTTCTTGTTTGCTGAATATAGTATTGGTATTTTTCTTTTTTTAAATAAAATGTAGGCCTACAGTGTTAAGGAGCCAATAAGAATCAACATCTGGTACGTTAAGCCCCGCCCATCTAAAAAGTTAAGTTTATCGGTAATTTGCCCTTCTAGCCGTTTACATTATTTCTACTCTTCAATGGCTGTCCTGCAGACACACTGAGGATTTGTACTCCACGCGTGGAAGAATGAATAATATCATACTGCATGCACGGCTATTTTAAATGCATGTCTGATTCAGTTACAGGCTACGTTTTCTCTCAAATGCGGGGAATTATTTCCAGCTTTAATCGACCTTGCTCAAGATAACCTCCAGCTAAAGGAGACCTGCTGTCTGACAGCTCTCAAGTGCATCTTCATTTTTTTTATAACGTTATATATGTGAGGCTTCTAAATCCAAACTCAGTGTCGTTGGAGCAACATTTCGAGCTTACTTAAAATAGTAATAATTAATTAAAGTGCAATTTTTAACGCGCCTCAGACAACTCGTCCTTGCTATCTGAATCCGAATCGCCGCTTCTTCATTAAAACAAATGCAGCTTATTCACATCTAGATATAAAACTTAAATCTAGATTTTACTCTCGTTTTGTTAACAATTTCAGGCTCAAATACACACGGCGCTTGAATGGGAGTGAAACTCTCCCACACGGAAGTGACTTACACACATTAGGCCAGTGATCACTGTGTGCTTTCTTACTGTTTTTTTTTATTTTATTTTATTAGTTGCGTTCATTTAATTGGTTATTAAAATGATCCCTGATAAGGCACCAGGCGAGGACGTGTTACATGCTTCAGAGGACTTGAAGAAAAATGCGCACATCCCCAGTTTTGAGAAATATAAAGAGCTCTACATCAACTCTGTCGAGTCTCCTGAGGGTGAGTTTCATGTTTTTGGGCAGGTTATTAACAGGTTAGAAACAGATATTTTCGAGATGAAAAATAATAATAAAAACTTCATATGGCTTTTTTTGAAAGTCTTGTGCCATTGGTAGACAGCATTGCTGCAGTCTCTATTTTTGAGTTATGGTTAGTTAGGTATTGCTATTATTTTGATGTTGTAAACTTTGCTTTGAATCTTAGATATAGCCAGCAAAGCTTCGTGTAGCCTTGTATATATATTTAATGTATAAAATAGAATATATTAGTTTTTTTAATAATAATACATAATTTATGTATTTGTTGTTGTTGTTGTACTTTTTTTTTTTTTAAACGATAAAAATCCATACATGAGCCAAATGACTCAAATTTAAACATCTATGTTTATACTTGTACTTATACTAGTACATTGACACAAAATGTTTTAATTACTTAAAGTATAATTATTATTATTATTGCAGATGGTTTTCATTTTAAAAAACATTTTGAAAGCTTTTTTTTTTTATAAACCTGTTTTTACTAGTACCATTGATAGGTAGTGAATTTCTATGTGGTTTTGCTCTGGTTCTCTGTACACATGTTCTGAATCCGCATTTGTTTGTCCCATTGTGCCCAGAGTTCTGGGGAGATGTCGCCAAAGATTTTTTCTGGAAGACAAAATACACTGGGAAGTTCCTGGACTACAATTTCGACGTGACCAAGGGTGAGATTTACGTGAAGTGCATGGAAGGCGCCACAACCAACATCTGCTATAATGTTTTGGACCGCATCGTCCATGAGAGGAAACTGGGTGACAGAGTGGCTTTTTATTGGTTAGTATATGTGAAGCATGTGGTTTAAATGTTTCAGTTTACCTGGAAGTTGTGCACGTGACATTAAGAGTCTTGTCTTTTTATTTTGAGAATGGTGATGTCAGTGTTTTGATCTATTTTGCCAATATTATTATACAAAACAACATAATATGCTTTTTTTTTTTAAATGTTCCTAATTTTGTTTGTGATTGGTCAGATGGCTCAGTCTGTTGTGATTGGTCAACTCTACTCTGATTGGTCAGTTGGCCCAGTCTGTTGTGATTGGTCTACGAAACGAAATGGCCATTACCATATCTGAATTTCATCCCCAGAGCTTCCTCAGCACTTGATATATGATGATACGAACAGTAACGACTGCGCCGGTTTTTCTGTATCCAGCGCAAGTGAAGTGGATTCGCAGCACTGAAAACAGCGTCATTTCGACAACACAAACCAAACTCTTCCAGTCCTCAGTTACAACTAAAGATTTTGAGGGCGGGTCAAAGTAGACGTTGTTTGTGGGCAGCCAATGAAAACCATAAGCAGGGATTTTGCTAATTTGTCACATTGTTACGTAGGTGTGTAACCGGAAGTGAGACTGGAATTGCTGATGACTTGTTTCAGCAGTTCAGAATCGACTCTTTCTTTTAGGAGACAATAACTTTATTTGTCACGCACTTTGATCTTTAAAACTTTTCAGACATTTTACATTTACAGCTATATTACACACTGCATGAGAGGGAATATTTGAAAAAGCATAATAGGGACACTTTAATACCTCTAAATTAACATTAGTTTATGATGATTGCTCATGGTTCGGCCCTTACCGAATTTCAATCTACAACCTTTCAGTAACCAGCCCCGCACTATAACCATTAGGTTAAGCCACACTCGTATTTATGTTAAGACCTGTATATTAAGCCACAAACCTACATGGTTTAGTCCACTTTCAGATTACCTGAGCCGATACAGTATTGCTATGCTGTTATTATATTTGTGTAATAATTTAATACACAGGCTTGCTGACAGACAAGGGCACATTGGAGCTATTTTATTAAGCTTGAACCAGGTCCAGTCAATAGCGGTCCAACCAGAATGAAGTGTATCTTTAGTGTTGCATCTTCATAGGCTTCATTTGTTCATGTGCATTGCAGTGGATCAGTTTATCTGTGCTGAATGCAGTTCATGAGGAGTTTTTTTTTAAGGTCATTGTTCGTTAGCATTCAGATCTACTAAAATAGCCTTCAAGCACTTCAACGAATGTTGCCTGGGGCAGTTGCTAA
Organism: Meda fulgida; assembly: GCA_030578275.1. Classification (NCBI taxonomy): domain Eukaryota; kingdom Metazoa; phylum Chordata; class Actinopteri; order Cypriniformes; family Leuciscidae; genus Meda; species Meda fulgida. The sequence goes on along the minus strand of CM060638.1, from coordinate 11,646,247 downwards.
CTCTCTGCTTTTGCAATGCCAGTTTAGCAATTATAAAGTTTTCAATCATTTCTTGTTACAACATAAGTTTGAAACCCTCGAGCTTGACTCTCTTCAGCAGTTGTGGTCTTTTACCAGGCTTCTCCTTTGTGTCAGAACGCAGCTGTATTTTAAGAATGTCTGCTGACATCCAAAGTCAAGGAAAAATAAAAAGTTACACGTTAACTTGTAGGGGACATTTAAGGGCAAATCTCACCGCGAAAAAGTCCAAATTGAACATGGCTGTGAATGCACAAGTCTGTTTTTGTCAACTTGCTCAGTGTCTCAAGTTCATACTTTGACATTGAACATTATAGCATTAGTACTCTAGGATCAATGTACATGATTATGACTGTGAATAATTGAACTAAGTAAGAAAATGTCTATGACAAATACATACCGTTCAAAAGTTTGAGGTGGGTACGGTTTTAAAAGAAGTCTCTAATGCTCTTTTATTTGATCAAAAATACTATAAAAACAAAAATATTGTGAAATATTATTACAATTTTAAATAACTGTTCTATGTTTGAATATATCTTAAAATGTAATTTATTCCTGTGATACAAAGCTGAATTTTCAGCATCATTACTCCAGTCTTCTGTGTCGCATGATCCTTCATAAATAATGCTAATATGATGATGCTCTATTATTACTGTTGATCAATTATTAATAATGGTTCTTACTATTACCAAAAGTCTTTACTGTCATTTTGATCAAATTAATGCATCTTTTCTAAGTAAAAAATACTTTTTTTATATACAGTGTGTGCATAATTATTATGCAATTTGATATTCTGATCATATTTTATTTCCAAGCACATTTTACCTATTCCACACCAATCTTAATAACTACTGTTAATTTTGTATTTAATCATTTATAGTGATATATAAATGATAAGGAAGGCTGGAAGTGAAAAACGGTTTATATTCAGGTGTGCATTATTAAGCAGGTTTTCTTTTACATGTAAAATGGACCAAAAAATAGATTTAAATCGCACAGAAAAGTAAAAAATGATTGAACGCTATTGAGTACCTTTTCTGGCATTGATTTGTACAGGGAGGGTAATGAACCTGGAGATGAGAAGACGGTGACCTACAGAGAACTGCTCCAGCAAGTCTGCAAGTTTGCTAATGTCCTCAAGTCACAAGGTATGCTCACACAAATGCTTTTGAACTGGTTAAGAATGGTATAATGGACCAGCAGTAGGTTAAAGATTTGACACAGATGTAGTGTAATAAGGCAATGTCCTCTTGTCATTCCTTGCTCTCCTACTCTATCTGGCTGTGCAGGAGTGAAGAAAGGTGACCGGGTGTCTATTTACATGCCCATGGTGGTGGAGCTGGTGGTGGCCATGTTGGCTTGCGCTCGGATTGGAGCGGTTCACTCTATTGTGGTCAGTCCTTTGTCATTTGAGACTCATTTCCTTTGTCTTCCCTTGGAATTTAGCTGGAGCACTGTATTGACCAATCAGCTTTAACAAAAAAAAAAAAAAACAGAAGCATCTATACATGTTTTGCAAGGTGTGCAAGACTTTTTCTCTCTCTCTCTCTCTCTCTCTCTCTCTCTCTCTCTCTTTCAACAGTTGGACTGTTTGCCAAAAATATCTGAGGGTCTATCAGAAATTTTATACAAAAATGTTCTTGCAACATTATATTTATTCACGTTTTTGTGTTCATATCCCAGTTTGCCGGTTTCTCCGCCGAGTCGCTGTGTGAGAGGATCATGGACTCTCAGTGCTGTCTTCTTATAACAGCCGGTAAGAAAAGCAGAGCAAAAAAAAAAAATCAAACGTAATTTACTCAAGGTATATAAACTCTGCTAATCCCAAAGTTAATCTGCTGAGTTTCCATCTACGGCAGAAGAGTGCTGCATATCACATTGTTCACAAGTCTGTGGATTGAAAGTGGCAGTAATCGTATTACTATCAAAAGCTATTTAGCCTGTGCCTGTGAACTAATTTTTTTAGTAGTAACAGGGAACTCCACTCCAAGAGTTTGACATGTTTCCAAAGGGGAATGAGTTTTTGGGATAAATATGACCTGGGTGAATCCCATAATCCATCATTAAGCTATTTCTGAAGGCTGGAATGGTGCTGCATAATAAGGGTTAAACTGATAATCACGATTATTTTCTTAAATTATAATCAATTATTAATCACGGATAATAGCCAGATATTCCAGGGCAAGATAATTTAAACACACACACACACACACACACACAGTGGCTCCTAATCGTTATTTTAATTGTTGCATTTTTACTTTGTATTCTAGCACAGAGGTTGCATAAGTGCATTTATTCGTCAACCATGATTGCACACAATGTGGTCGAGATTCATGTTTGGATTTATTACAGTTTGTCACAGAAAAAAGTTTCCCATTTAGTAGCAACAAATCGCACACGTGCCCTCGTGAAGGAACGCAGACTGGCTGTATGACACTTTATTTCACAATTAACATTGCTAAACTTCAACTTGCATGTTTGTCGGTGTTGTCAGATCATCAGCGCTTTTACTGGGCAGGAATGTTAAGTAAAACACGGGATAGAAAACGTATACTTATAAGAGAAAAGCTCAGTTTGGGGGATTTATCCTCTTGACATCTGGCAACCCCAAGCAGGAAAGATAATGGAGGCTTGTCGTTACTAATGCAAGATAATGACAATGTCAAATTGTCAAAACATTTTCAGGATAAATCACCAGCAGGCCGATATTGCAACAAATATTTTGAATTGATCAAGAGAAGCAGATATTGTTATCACAATTAAAATATGATTAATCATGCAGCCCTAGTCTGGAATATAAACTAAAGCATTATGCTCAGTACTTTGCTGAGTGTTCTGAAAATGGGCTCATTCATATGGTTCATTCTTAACTGTAATGATCAGTCTTGCGGAAAAATGTCAGGATATTAACAGTGCCTGATAGATCTTTGAGCTTGAGAGTGGACTATAACCATAAAATAAACATTTCAGCCATTATAAGACAACACCTGTTATCACCTAATAAAAGTTTACTGTCTTTGTCTTTTTCAGGATTTTCTGTGAAATGCGTGAATAAGTTGTTTTATTGTGTTTCTTTCTCTCCCCAGATGGGTTTTACCGCGGTGATAAGCTGATCAATCTGAAGCTGATAGCCGATGAAGCGCTACAGAAATGCAGGGACAAGTATGATAAACTCTAGTGTGATATTGTAATGATCATGTGCACGTGAACGCACACAGTGAGATTATTTTAGATTCAAACAGAGCTATAATAACAAATCTGGAAATATTACAATTTAACACAACTGTTTTCTATTTGAATATATTTTAAATTTTAATTTATTCATCTGATGGCAAAGCTGAATTTTCAGCATCATTACTCCAGTCTTCAGTCTTTTTTTAATGTATTAGGTTCAAAAGAACAGCATTTATTTGAAATGGAAATCTTTTGTAACATTATAAATGCATTTATGGTCACTTTTGATCAATTTAATGTGTCCTTACTGAATAAAAGTATTAATTTCTTAAAAAAAAAAAAAAAAAAAAATCTTACTGATAACAAACTGTTTAGTCAGTTTTGGAGAATGGAAGTTCATATTGGAAACGATTTTGAGGAAGAAAAACTGGACCCCTAATAAAGTGGCCACTGTAGCTGTGTACATGCTTAACAGTGTCTTTTCTGTTCACTTGATTCTCTGTCTTTCACGCTGTCAGGTCTTTCACTGTTGAGAAATGTATAATGCTGAAACACCTCACAAAGGAAGACGAGGCCTCAGCGCCGGGCTCGCGGTCACCCCCAGCGAAACGCTCCTGTCCCGACCTGCAGGTAAAGCTTAACCTCTGCACCACCACCATACAACTAACAGACTGCATTCTTCATTCTTTCACGTTAATGTGTTTCTTACTCGTTTGGACATCTCCATATTGCTGCAGGTGTTTTTTTTTATCTTAGTAGAGTCCCAGAGCACACTTGAGTTTTTTCCATTAGATTATATTCTCAGTTAAAAATACATTTTGTTAGGTCAATTAAATAGATATTAAAGCTAGCACAATGGGTTTTTTTCAATTGCCAATACCAATAGAGACCAGGGTGACCAATTTAAAGATAGACGCTACCGTTCAATAGTTTGGTGTCTGTATGATTGTTTTAATGCTCACCAAGACTGTGTTCATTTGAACAAAAATAAGGTAAAAACTTAAATCAAACTTAAATAATTATAATTTTTTAATTATAATACTATTTTATTGAATGTAATAAAACTAATAATTTAGTCCTATGATGTCAAAGCTGAATCTTCAGCATCATTACCCGTCAGAAATCATTCTAATATGATGATTTGCTACTCAAAAAAACATTATCAACACAGTCTCAAAACAGTTGTGCGGCTTAGTATTTATGTGAAAACTGATACATTTTTCTTAGATGAATAGGAAGTTCAAAAGAACAGCATTTATTTGAAATAGAAATCTTTTGTGACATTATAAATGTCTTACTGTCGCTATTTATTAATTTAACACATTCTTCCTGAAAAGTATTAATTCAAAAAAAAAACTGTCTTACTGACCCCAAACTTTTGAACAGTAGTGCACACAAAATTGCTGAGATTACCTTTTTTCTTTTTTTTTAAACACTTCTTTACTAAATAATTACTCATAATACATGAATATAATTGCAAACAGAGTGGAAGGAATGACATGAGAACAGATGCAGACCCCGTTCAAAACTGTTTCCCTCCTGAGCACATGGCTTTGAGATTATTCCGAGGTTTGATTGAAGTAAACAAATGATTATTACACCTGAATCAATGGATATCTGTCCATGTAAGTGGGGAATAGATTCAGATGAAAAAATGACTGCAGTATCCCTTTCATAAAGTCTTTGTTCTGGTCTCTCAAATGTTAACTCTTGTCCTATACATCTCCTGTGGAGTTTTGAGTCTTGGATTGTCCTTGTGTGTTACAGATATCTCTGTGTTACTGTTGTAAATCCATAAAGGTCTGGCGTGATTTCTCTGAGCTATTGTGCCGAAGACCTTTGAAACAATTAAACATTTTATGTGTGACGCTGATCTCTTTTAAACCTGTAATTCTAATAATGTCAATTTGACTTTTTATGCAAAAGATCTTTTTTTTTTCTCCATCAATGTTCTCCATCGGTGTGAGTAACCTCTCCATTAACCCCCTTTAGCAGGAGAAACAGAAAAGAGTAAGGAAGGTCCGTCCCCCCCCACAGGTATTTCATGTCTCCTTTGTGCATCAGTTGTGTGTGTGTGTGTGTTATGTCTTATTAACACCTGTTTGTGTGCTCATGGGCGGCTCTCTTGCTCTTAGGGACGCCTCGAGACCTTTATCACTTGTCCTCACATTCTCACACAACACGATGTTTGTGTGTTGCCGTGTGTTTGCTTTTGAAAATGCATTTCACCATGTACACACTCATCAGACTTGGCGTTCAATTTTAAGGCCATAAATTAAAGGCATATTCTGACTTATTAACAACTTATTGTCTTCATTTGAGCTAAATAATGTCTTAATGCATGCCATCTGTTGTATTCAGTACATTACCTATGATAATTGACTTGTTTGGACTTTTTATTTCTTTTTACACAAACTGTAAAAAGTGATTAATAGAAAGAAACTGTTGTAATTGACAGCAGACCATAGATGAGGTATTTAAGTTGACATTAAGTTGAAAATAATTTAGACTGTTCCTTTTTGATTGTTTTTAAAATTGTCTAGTTTACAGTATTGTGAGTGTTAATGTGTTTTTTTCTCACAGTTGTAAATGAAAATGTAATTACAATTGTGACATTACTTCTCATAATTGTGTCTGTATTGCACAATATGACATTCACAGAGTTCGCACAATTACAGCTTTATACACTGCTGTTCAAAAGTTTGGGGTTGGTAAGATTTTGACAGTCTCGAGCGCTCAATCAGGCTGCGTTTATTTGATCAAAAATACACTAGTCTGTAATCTAGTGAAATATCATTGCAATTTAAAAGAATTGTACATTTCTATTTGAATGTATTTTAAAATATAATTTATTACTATGATGCCAAAGCTGAATTCAGCAGCCATTACTCCAGTCTATTTGGAACTTAATAAACATTTCTTATTATTATCAATGTTGCAAACAGTTGTGTTGCTCAATATTTATATGGATTTCTGTGTTTTCAGGATATTTTAATGAATGTTGAGGTTTTACAGCATTTATTTGATAAATAGTTTAGTAAAATTATAGTAACATTATATTTCATTATAAATGTCTTTATAGATCAGCCTTAAAGGGATAGTTAAAAATGAAAGTTCTGTCATCTACTCACCCTCATGTTGTTCGTCAAAAAGATCTTGATTTGTGTTGAGCAAAAGATGAACAAAGTCTTGCGGGGTTGGAACGACATGAGGGTGAGAAATTGATGTTGAAGTTTTTCAAGTTCGATGTTTTCATTTGAGTAAACTATCCCTTTAATGCATTTCTTATTTTGAATCATATTTCTTATAAAATGCATATCATTTTTCAGGGTTTTTGGTTAATTGAAAGTTCAAAAGAACAGCATTTTTTAGATGAGATTTCTTTCGTTTAACTTTAATAAATGGCTTTACTGATACTTTTTTTTTTATCAATAGTAAGCATCCGTGCTGAATAAAAGAATTCAAGATAGATTTTTTTTTTTTAATTAATAAAATAAATCTTTCTGACCTCAAACTTTTAAATGGAAGTGTTTGTCATGTTTATTTCTTTTTTGTAGATTTAAGTTATTTATTTATTTTTACTCCAAGACTGAAACAGTCTTTCATTGTCTAGTATTGGTTTGTTCAGTAACACTTCATAAAAATGTTCATTAACATCAAAAACATTTACGACATTATAAAAGATTAAATAATTACTTAATACCTCATTACATTCAGAGATGTAAAAAGTTAGAAATGTCAACTACTGACTGTTTTGTTGATGCTTATGAAGTGTTTCCACTTGATTTGATCGCCAGTTCTGATCCATGAGCTAGCACTGAAACCTTTTACTGTTCCTAGTAAAAGGACATCCAAGTGTGGCCATGTCCTAAATGATCTCCTCACATAGGATTGTTGATGCTTTGCATTTATTCTTTTGAATTGCTTTGCAATTTCATCACAAATGTATCTGGGAAGCTCTTATGTCATGGTAGTGAGTAGTGACTAGACTTTAAAAGCAAGTCTAATGGTCTAATGGATTTGACGGTTCTCTCTGTGTGGTCAAAGACTAACTCTCACCTATGAGCTCCATGCTAATACTCTTGTCACTTATATGAACTATAGTGTTCCCTCTGTCTCTGAACTGCATGAAAAACTAGATCTTTAGACTTCTGTTACGTCATGTCTCTTTTTGTTTGTCCATCTAGTGTTTTTGTGTTAACTAAACCTAATCTTTTCAGATGCTTTCTCTTTCAGTTTTGAAAACGCCTTTGGCTAAAGCAGACGGGCATTTGTGCTGCATTCACTTTGGTTAGATTGATCTAAATCTGTCTAATAAGTCTGACTGAATAAATACTAACGCGTGCCTCTAATTAACGTGTATGCATTATTTGCATACAATCTTTTCCATTTCATCTTTTGCTGCTTTTCAAGTCATTCTGTTGTTTTCAAGTTAAATAAAGCTGAAATCGGGAAAAAAAAAATATAGATATCAAATAGAAAAACTTAAATGAAAGTTAGAAATGCTGCCTTGGTGAAAATAATAAAAAATTAAATAAATTAAAGTGAAATAGAAATAAAAACAACAAAATTACTGAAGCTTAAATTAAAACTAAACAGAGCTATTTTTACATTTGAATTAGCTTTGAATATTTTTGTCAAATCGATTAATCGCATTAAAATAAAAGTTTGTGTATATATTTATCACATCACACACATTATATAAACAAACTTTTAGTACTAAAGAAATACTATAATAGTATAAATACATAACACTGATGTATACATAACACTGTGTCACAAATGTAATACCTGTTGGTGGAGTTTGTTCTTTACAAATGGTGCTTGTAAATGAGACAATAACTGGAATTGCTTTTTATAGACGGTTGTGATAACAGTCCAAGAAGATATTACTAATTTAGTCAGTTTATGAGATGACAGACTACCAAACTACGTTTCCCGTCACCCTCTGTGGTAGTCTGACGATGATGAAATACTTCCAATAAAGCATCATGATGCCTATGCACCTGATGTACATCCTTGGCTCAGTATTTTTGTTGCACTACTTCTACAAAACAATAAGAGGTGTAAAGTCCAGGTTCAGAAAGTAAAAGTCCTCCTCATTTTGTTCCAATCATCTGGATTTGCTAATTAGCAGTTTTTCACCCAGGAGATCAGCTGGCTGAGTTCATGGGTGGAATAAACATATGGCAGGAATTTTACTTTCTGACCCCTGGATTTTACATCTCTGAAAACAACCAAAGTCACTTCCCATGACTTAAAAGCAGCATTTGTTCTGTTCAATCCAACAGTTTATAACCTTCACAGACTGATTTGATAACATCAGGTTCCCTACATTTTGTCTCGTTGTCTGAAGTGTGGCACCAGAGGTGTAAAGTCCAGGGGTCAGAAAGTAAAAGTCCTGTCATATGTTTGTTCCACCCAGCTGATTTCACTAATTAGCTGTATCTCCTGACTGAAAAAACTGCTAATTAGCAAACCCAGGTGATTGGAAAAAAATACTGAGGAGGACTTTTACTTTCTGAACCTGGACTTCACCTCTGTGTGACACCAGGAAGAGTGAACAAAGTTACACGAGCGGAGTTAACTAGCGCTAGTTAACTGAGCGCTCTCTGTTCTGTGATTGGTGCAGGTGCCGTGGAATCCTGAGGTGGATATGTGTTGGCACTCTCTGATTGGTGGAGCGTCAGAGGAGTGTGAGCCTGTGTGGTGTGATTCAGAGGACCCGCTCTTCATCCTCTACACCAGTGGCTCTACTGGGAAACCTAAGGTAGATCCTCCAAACAACCCAATCCTCCTTGAACTACTTTTGTGACTTAATTACTTTTCGTATACAGCTCTTATTTGTCCCTCTTTCTCTCACGCTCTACCACTCCACTAGGGTGTGTTGCATACCGTGAGTGGCTACATGCTCTACACTGCGTCCACCTTTAAGTTGGTGTTTGATTATCACTCTGATGATGTGTACTGGTGCACTGCGGACATTGGTTGGATCACCGGTCACTCATACATCACATATGGGCCCTTGGCCAATGGCGCAACCAGTGTGTTGGTGAGGGGAACATCCTGATTTGACTTATCTACAAAGGCCTTTATTGTTGTATAATATAAATGTTTGTAGTTTGAAGGTCTTCCAACATACCCGGATGTGAGCCGAATGTGGGAGATTGTTGATAAATATCAAGTCTCCAAGTTCTACACGGCACCCACCGCCATCCGGCTACTGATGAAGTACGGCAGTGAGCCCGTTCAGAAGTGAGTTCGGTGTCTTGTGTCTGTCCTAGGTTTAGTACATTAGAGTTTTCTGTAGTCATGGGAAATTTCAGACCGTTTTAATAAAAATATTTTTATAAATTTTATAATTTGATAAAATATTTTAAAAAATTATTAAATCTTATTGACTGTAAATGCATTTATAATAGGGATGCACTGAAATTGAAATTCTGGGCCAAAACCAAAAATTCAGGATGCACTTGGCTCAAAACCGATTAATGAATCAAACTTTAATCAACACTCAAATAGCTAAAACGGAGTTGTATAAACATTTAAATTGCACATAAGGCAGTTTTTATATAAACTTTTTAATAACATAATTGTTTCTTTCTACTCTAGTTTGTTGGTGAAATTTAAATGACAATAAACGAATTTGTTTTCAAGACAGATTTATTCAAACGTACATTAAATCATGAAGACATCACTAACAGGTTAAGTAAAAAATATCATGAATATGTAATACTGTGCATATATTTAGCCAAATGCTCTTCTATAGAGTTATTTTTTCCTAGCTACAGTAACTAGTGAATTAATGGACATTGAATCGCTTTCTTGAGGTAAATGTAACGTTAAGTGACATTGTATAGCTTACCTTCTGGGGTCAGCCATGTTTATTTCATGCTGTAACTAGTAGTAAAGAGGAAGAGATTATCGGTTCATGTGCGCTTGATCCGTAGAATTTCATAATAAAATCGCCAGAATTTTGAAGTTGAGACTTTGCTTCATATTAAAAGTAACAAAGCACAAAGGTTTTTGCGATTATGGAATGGCAGGCACTACACATGTTTAGTGAAGTTTTGTTCACGCATCAACAGAAAACCGCACCGACTAAAATATTTTTAGATGTAGAAACCCTATCATTACCGACACGTTGTCACGAAACAGACGCTGAACACATGCAAAACATGCTGCTGGAGAAGTGCTAATTAAGCACCTGTTTTGGCCTCCTGAAAAGCTTTTTCAAAAAAAAATTTCGGTGCGTCCCTAATTTATAATGTTACAACCAATTATCATAAATAATGTTCTTTTGAACTTTCTATTCATCAAAGAATCCTGAAAAAGATGTTAGCACAACTGTTTTCAACTCTGATCATAATAATACATTTTTCTTGAGCACAAAATCATCGTATTAGAATAAATAATATTCTATATTCTTTAATAAATATATTAAAATAGAAAACCGTTATTTAAAATTGTAATATTTCACAATATTACTGTTATACTGTATTTTTGTTCAAATAAATGCAGCCTTGTTGAGCATATGAGACTTCTGTCAAAAGCATAAAACAGTCCTGACCCCAAATAGTCAGTGTGCTATGTTCAGCTATCAAAATATTTATGATCTTAAAATAGTTTTTTGTGAAGTTCTTATCCAGAAATATTTTTCATTGACACACTCTGTGTGTAGTGTATACATATCTAATATAGTGTTTACATTATGAAGTATAGTGTTTAGGGGTAAGTATTGAGTCTAATGACAGTATGATGAATGTTTCTTTATAACTGCCATTGCTTGGTAATGTTATCTATCTAGGACACTTTCTCCCATTTCCAGATAACACTTGTTGATGTAACTTTATGATAACTACTATAATGATATGATATAGTTACACTTGATAGTACTCGTCTCTTTGTGTACAAAGTCTGCTAACAAGGCCGCGTTTATACGTCCATTCGCAGTGCATTGTGTTTTTGCACACAACTGGTGCCAGTATGTGTCAGCTTTCTGTCCACAAACTTGATACAATACCAATAGATACATCTACTCAGTCTTTATTACTATTTACCACATTTGACAAAAATAGTTACATTTACAAAAGTGTGCAATGGTTTGTGTGGTCAGGTATAAGCGGACCTCGCTGAAGATTTTGGGGACAGTAGGGGAGCCCATAAACCCAGAAGCCTGGCAGTGGTACTACAGCGTGGTGGGAGAGAAGAGATGTCCGGTGGTGGACACCTTCTGGCAGACTGAGACGGTATGAACTGAATTATAACACTCAGGCCAGAGCAGTAACATCCATGTTGCTTTAATGCCATCTGCCATAAGGTCATTTGTCTTTTTTTTTTTTGCATGTTCCTCAGGGTGGGCATGTGATGACCCCTCTGCCGGCCGCTACACCCCTGAAGCCTGGCTCTGCCGTGAGTGAACTTTGTGCTAGGAATAAATAATAAAAATGTAGCCATGAATAAAAACATAACTAGTGGTCAAAGGTTTGGGGTCTGTAAGATTTATTTTTTTATGTTCTTGAAAGAAGTATCTTATGCTCACCAAGGTTGCATGTGTTTTATTAAAAAAAAAATATGGTAAAAACAGTTATATTGTATCAATTATTTTAAATTCTAATAATATTTAAATTTAAAATGTAATTTATTCCTGTGATGCAAAGAGTTTTCTGCATCATTACTCCAGTCTTCAGTCTCAGTGTCACATGATCCTTCAGAAATCATTCTATGATGATTTGATGCTCAAGAAACATTTCTCATCATTATCAATGTTGAAAACAGTTGTGCTGCTTCATAGTTTTCTGGAAACTGAAAGGTGTTTAATTGAAATATAAATATATTTTGTAACATTATATATGTCTATACTATCACTTTTTAATAAAAGTATTTATTTTTCAACAAAACAAATCTTACTGACCCTGAATTTTTTAACAGGAGTGTATGTATTTGCACAAAGTACCCATTAAAGGATACAAGTTGATTAACAGCATTTGTTGCATAATATTCATTACCACAGTTAATGTAAAATAATTTCTACAAAAAAGCATACATGTTAATTTGAGATTAATGTGGTAGAATCACTTACTAACTTCTATATGGTGGTTATGTTTGTAGACATTTCCCTTTTTTGGGGTTGTACCTGCTATTCTGAATGAGTCGGGGGAGGAACTTGAAGGGCCGAGTGAAGGCTATCTGGTACAGTGATCATTTTTTGTGTGTGTGTAATTTTTAATTTGTATTTTTAGTTAGATGATTTGATTACCATACATTTTGTTTGATTTCCATGTTAATTTTAAAATTCTTAACACTAATGAATCATGTAAAAGCTCAAGTTTAAAACCCAAGAGCTGCTGTGTTCACTCCACTCCTCAGGTGTTTAAACAGCCTTGGCCAGGTGTGATGAGAACAGTGTATGGAAACCACCAGAGGTTCGAGACCACCTACTTCAAGAAATTTCCTGGATATTACGTGACTGGAGACGGTAATTTGTGCTGTGATTCGTTTTCAGTTTTACAGTAAGTGTGCTTCGTATAATTGTGAGAAGTGAGAGTTTGTGCTTTAGTTAACCGTGTCTTGTCTGTCCAGGTTGTCATCGAGATAAAGACGGGTACTACTGGATCACTGGAAGGATAGATGACATGCTGAATGTGTCTGGTGAGTAGAGGATGAGGACGTTTTTGTACGTTTGTTATTTTGCACAATACCCATCAAAAAAAAAAAAAAAAGTCTCCTGTTGTGTTATTTCCCCCAGTGTGGAAAGAGAGAATGTGTGGCTTGGACCTACGGATGTTGAAATAATGCAGATGAACGATTTTGATGAAATTCAGGCCACACATTAGACATTTGTCTCTTGCATGCTTTCTATCTCTTTACTAATATGACAAAGCGTTGAAGTAGCTTACATATCAGTACCAGTACAATAAATATCCTGTAATAGAGCAAAAGCTTATGTTGCTGGTGGATCTGTTTTCTCCAGGACACTTACTGAGCACTGCGGAGGTGGAGTCAGCTCTGGTGGAGCATGAAGCCGTGGCGGAGGCAGCGGTTGTGGGGAGACCACACCCTGTCAAAGGCGAGAGTCTCTACTGTTTTGTCACCCTCAATGATGGAATCAACTACAACCAAAAATTGGAGGCGGAGCTTAAAAAGCAAGGTATGTGTGCTTCAGTGAATGGTTCATGCAAAAACTTTAAATCTGTCATAATTTATTCACTCTCACGTAAGCCCGACCCCATATGATCCTCTTTCTTCTATTAAACACAAAAGTAGATGTCAGCCAGAATGTTTGAACTGCTCTTTCCGATGCAGCGAAAGTGATTTTTATATCATCAAACTTAGTTTAATTTAAAAAAAAACAATCTGTACAGCTTATTCGCTATCTTACAATATTTTTTTTTTTTTTTTTTTACTGATGATCTGCCAGAGCTCACAATTTTTCCTTTTTTAATTCTAATATTCCTATTTTATAAACCTATTCCTTGTGTTTTGAGCTTGTGTCTGCTGATTAAAAAAAACATAATTATTCAATGGTTTGTCAAGGTATTGTTTAATCATAAACTCTGAGTAATGGCTTTCTTTTCATTTCCTTTATCAAACAGTGAGAGAGAAGATTGGTGCCATAGCTACGCCTGACTATATTCAGAATGCACCCAGCCTTCCAAAAACCAGATCAGGTATTAATATTGAATGGATAATTAGTTTATTATTATTAAAACGTTAATATTTATGATGATTCTTGTGTTCTTCTGCATTTTTTAAAGGTAAGATCATGCGTCGCGTCTTGAGGAAGATAGCGTGTAATGAACGGGATTTAGGTGACGTGTCCACATTAGCAGACAGCTCCGTCATTGAACAGCTGTTCGAGAGCCGCTGCTGTTCTGCTGTGTGACCACCAGGGGTATCCAACACAACACCACTGTCTCGTCCCAATACAAGCTTCAGTTCTGGAAGGAAAAGGATGAGTCTTGAGTTTAGAATGGAGTTTAGGATAATACTAGTGGGCAGACAGAATGAAAAAATGAAAGACTTAAGAATCTCTAGGAAAACCCAAGGATTTGGAGCGGCACAGTTTTAACCACTTTTTTTTTACAAGAATCACCTGTATATCAGAAATCATTGTTTCCCCCAAATGCTTATTTTTTATTTGTTTATATTTTCCTCTTCCTTTCCATGTTCAGTTTATTCATTAATCTTTATATGACTACAATGTCTAGCCTTCAATGTGCCAACATAACCTAAAAAGGGTTATCATCTGTTTTGTTTTTATCTCCTAAAATGGAAAATAAGACTGTCATGTCACAATTTTTGTTGTGTACTCGGAAATAGCACTGTGTTAAATCTCTGCTTTGGTTGAAGGTTTAATTTTTAACATTTTAACTTTCCTAAAAAGCCAAAGCATGCATTAATATTAACCAGAATAACATGGTATCATGCAGGTGTTTCAACTGAACTATGTATGTTTTACCCTGGAACAGTTTGTGACTTTGATGAACGTTTGTGTGTGAACTGATATTACATTTCTCCAGGAAAGTTATGAATGAGCTTTGGTTGACTGCATAAAGGCTGTATGTTAATTTGAAAACATACTCTTGTTATAGACAACACTTAGACCTGTTCAGTGGGCTTTCCATTTGTGAAGTCATATTTCAAAGTGTTGAAATCTGCCATTTTATAGTGTGAAGGTATCCTCTCATAAAATATTTTCTGGAGAAAAGTGATCAAATTCCTGCCGTTTCATGAGTGTATGACGCTCTCATGCACCACTACTCGATTGTATTTGTTATTATTGTCAGATTGATTTCTTCCTGCTTTGCATTTATTGTTTTTGTTTTGTTGGTCGAGTTTTGTATTTCATAGCTCTTGATTTTTGATGAGTTTTAGCTCTGTGCTTTTCTCAACCCTCTAAACACTCACTAGCCTATATGATGAGCAACTGAACCTTTGAACTTTAGATTGTTGTTGTTGTTGTTTTTTTTTTTTTTTTTTTTTTTTCCCTTGCATTAATTTCCTTGTAATCAATTCATTTGTGCAGAGCAACAAACAGAACTGGGTGAATTAAAGTGCTGACATTTTGAAATAGTTTTTGTGCTCTTTCTTGTGTGTGTGGTTTCTGTTTGTGTTTTACTCTTGCAATGTTTATTATCTGATGAATTATGTGCCTGTACTGCAGGGTAATATTTTTTGTATTATTACTGTACACTGTATATACAGTGCTTCTCAAACGTTTACACCCCTTGCGGAATCTGAAAATGTTCTAAATCTGAAAACTATTTTAACAAAATGAGAGGGATCTTGCAAAATGCATGTTATTTTTTATTTGGTACTGTCCTGGGTAAGATATTTTACATGAAAGACGTTTACATATAGTCCACAAGACAAAAAAAATAGTTAAATATATAAAGAACATTGGGCAGTTTAACTGCTCAGGACAAACAAGGGACTCAAGAACAACCTTCACAAAACAACAAAAACAGTCATGGATCATCCAGGTAACGACACACAGTATTAAGAATCTAGGGTACATCAACTTTTGAACAAGGTAATTTTTATAAATGTAGTTTTATTTGTTTTTTGTCTTGTGGACTATGTGTTAACATCTTTTGTATAAAATAGTTTATTCAGGACAGTAGGCTACTAAATAAAAAATAACATGCATTTTGTATTATGTACATGTAGTATCTTATTTTGTTACAAATTTCCCCAGATTCTGCAAGGGGTGTGTACACCTTTGAGCAGCACTGTAGATAAACTATATATTATTACTTTTATTTAGTAACGATGGATTAAACTTAACAAGTGACAGTAAAGACTAAATGCTCATTTATATTCCTCACAGAATCCTGAAAAAAAAGTACCAGTTTCAAAAACATTCACTGTTGACCTCATTTACCAAATCAGTTAATTAACATTCTTTTGAGACGGATTTGATCCGGATTATAATTTGGATTGAACGAATCATTCGTAGCTACACAGTTTGACTCACTGATTCAGTATGGTCGCAGCGTTTTCGAGTTACAGTTTTTTTTTATTCGCTTTGGTACTATTTTCACAAGTAAGGTGTACATTTTCAAAACTCTTAGTGCTAATATCACAACAGATCATCAAAAGTGCACTTTTTTCAAACATTTCAGCATGTTTTCAATTGTGTTAGTACAATTCACAAAATCACAAAGTATCCTTTTCACAACACAAAATAAGTGTTTCATCTACATAAATGTTTCATTCACAGTAACTGCCTTTCATAAAGCTCTTCCTATCAAACTTTTGATTTGCATCACTTTTTGTTCAGTTTAATACATTTGTCTATTATTTAATCTAACTGATCTTAATGGTTAATCAATGAATCATTTGGTGAACCTATAGATTTTCATTTCAGCAATATAGAGTATATGGATTTTAAGAACTACAGAAATAAAATGTGTGTTTGTATGAACATTTACGTAAATTATGTGTAACCACACATGATGAATACTCGTTATTGCTAATTGATTTCACATAGTGGTAACCACCATTGGCCACTATATAAAAGTGGGGGTGTAAACACTGGCAATTTCTTTCAACATGGAGCAGGATAGACCGCAAGGAATTGGAAGAGCTCGTGGACAAGGAATCCGTCAGAGAGGTGGGCAGAGAGGTGGGCAGAGAGGTGGGCAGAGAGGTGGGCAGAGAGGTGGGCAGAGAGGTGGGCAGAGAGGTGGGCAGAGAGGTGGGCAGAGAGGTGGGCATGGAGCCCGTCAAGGGGTTGGTCATCAGAGAGAGGGAGGCAGAACTGTTGTCTCTAATGAAGTCCGGGCCATCATCGTTGATCATGTGGTGAACCGAGGCCTTACTATGGCAGAGGCTGCCAGATTAGTTGATCCAAATCTATAAAGATCAACTGTCAATTCTATCATCCGAACTTTTCGCCAAGAAAACCGGTAAGTGTGGAGGATGTATACTACAGTAAATTGTAATGCATGTAAATTCATCAGACATGTTACAGTATTGGTACAGTATGATTTATTGACAGTATACTCTGTTCTATGCTTAGAATTGACAGAAAACCCCATAGTGGTGGCCGTGTGCTGACCGATCAACAAGACTTGGCAGTGGTGGAAATGGTGAGGGCCAGGAATGATATACGGCTGTCAGAAATAAAGCAGGCAATTGAGGAGAAAAATGACACCTTTGCCAATGTGGCATCCATCAGCCTACCAACAGTAGGCCGCCTTTTGAAGAGGCACCAGGTATCAATGAAACAAATTTACCTGGTGCCTTTTGAGAGAAACAATGACCGGGTGAAACAACTAAGGGCTGAGTATGTTCAGGTACAGCACTATATATTGATTTACTGTTGCTATTTGATGCATCACTTATGTCATATGTATATGGAACAACACTGTAAAAAGAACTAACCAAAATATATATTTTTAGAGGGTTATGGTGCTTGACGCTGATGTGAACCATCACAAGTACATTTTTGTTGATGAAGCGGGCTTTAACCTGGCCAAAACTCGTCGCCCTGGACGGAACATCATCGGCCAACGGGCCACAGTCCAAGTGCCTGGACAACGTGGAGGAAACATATCCATGTGCGCAGCTATCTCTGAAGATGGTGTCGTAGGACGTAGGCCATTACTTGGCTCCTATAATGCTGCACATCTTATTGAGTTTCTCAATGAAATTGAGCCGGCCTGTCAAGGTGAAGGGTTCACCTATGTAATTGTGTGGGACAATGTGAGGTTCCACCACGCAGAGGTAGTTCAAGCATGGTTTCAGGCCCATCCCCGATTCATGACCCTCTACCTGCCT
Source organism: Meda fulgida (assembly GCA_030578275.1). Classification (NCBI taxonomy): domain Eukaryota; kingdom Metazoa; phylum Chordata; class Actinopteri; order Cypriniformes; family Leuciscidae; genus Meda; species Meda fulgida. The sequence goes on along the minus strand of CM060638.1, from coordinate 11,628,268 downwards.
CCATACTCTCCTTTCCTCAACCCTATTGAGGAATTTTTTTCAGCATGGAGGTGGAAGGTCTATGATCGCCGATCCCTTGAGCGTGCCACCCTCCTTCAGGCCATGGATGATGCATGTGATGACATCAGTGTAGACCAATGTCAAGCATGGATTCGTCACGCCAAAATAACACTAAATGTTATGTTTTGTTCTCATTTCGTTACATTTCACTATAGAAAGTATACCTATGTTACAATTATATCTGAAAAATAAACTAATTTGCTCAAATGATTGTAGAGGATGTCTTCATTGATCCTTCACTTGATATACACATAGGATGGATATTTTGGAAATGACAGATTATGTAAATGTTGGGTAATGTAAGTGTATTGCCTAATGTGAAAACTGTAATCTGTCTTTTATAGTACTGTAGCATATTCATTTTAGCACTAAGGACGATTTGAAACATGTATCTTGCATTGTTTGCTGTTGGATGAACTGATTGTTAAAAGTACTAAACTGAAAGAAGATCATACTGTTGTGTTTCGGTGATTAAACCAAATGTTCTCATTACATATTACAATAATCTTGTGTTTGAAACAATGATTATGTGGACTGAAAAATGTACAACTGTAATGAAAGCATGAGATCATGTTTTGAAAGAATGACTAGCAGCGTTACTAGTATGATCAGTTTGGATTTTTGTACTAAGAGTTTTGAAAATGTACACCTTATGAAAATAGTACCAAAGCGAATAAAAAAAACTAATGCCTCTGGTTTGAAAGATTATCGATAATTACTTACATTTCGGACTGTTCCTCAAACAAAACAATCATAATACAAAGTCAAGTCGTATGGTCAGCTTTTAGTACTTTTTTGTTGTTGCTTTTTTGGAGATTAACAGCTGTGGCCACAAACTGTTAAGTGGAAAAGACGTAGGCCTGTGTGTAACGTTACATTTTTGTTCCACAGAAGATGAATACGTTTTTGTAACAACATGAGGGTGAGTAAATATTTTCATATAAAATGCATATAATATAATTTTATACACGTCGTGTATACTTACCATCTATCTTATTTTTTTTATTTTTCATTTTTGGGTCCAGGTTCCAACTTCACAGAAGATCAACAATCTTCCACAAGATGGCAGTGATTCCCAAGTCTTCACTTCAGGAAGACAAAGAGAAAAGAGGTCCTCTCTCTACTAAGGATCCAAAGCAGGTTTAATGCAATTTTCCATTACATAACACCCCTTTTCTGCCCGAAATACACACGTGTCCATTTAATTAACCCATAAGTTCATGTTTTGGTGCTCTTTTCCTGGGTGAAAAGCCCACTGGCCATCTGTTATTCAAGCCGTGTGAAAGTGATTGAATAATTCATGCCACACTGCTCAGTTTGCTGAGAGGAGCAGAGGGCAGTCCACTTCTTTTCCTTTGTGTATCTGTGTGTGTATATGAAGGCCAGGGAGTGGGTTAATGATGCTATTTTTACTTTCCTCACATATGTATTTTAAACAAGACATGATGAAGTGATATTCATAGGACAACGTATGGTTTGATAATCAAGTGTGGAAACAGATGAATCTGTGCAATTGGCGACAGCAAGATAGAGTGCTTCATATTCAGTTAGAGTATATTTAATACACAACATTTGTCTGCAGCTGGTGAACTGCTCACTTCGTGAATCCCATGTTGATGTAATTGATCTTCATATCACACGACTCTAATTCTGTTCAGTCTTCAGTTCAGACCATTTCGGTAGTATATTAACACTCTTTCACACACCACAACAGATTTTCTCCTTTAAGATTATTACAACTTTTTATCCTAATTTCTCCTTCCATTCACGTCTCTTCATCCATTCATCTTTAGGCAGTATTGTTCTGTGGTACTTCAGCGAGGCAACAAGCCATGTGTCAGATAATAGCTTAATATTCTTCAGGAGGTTTAGTGGTTCAGCTGAAAGCTCCACGGCCTCCTAGTCTTTTGTATCTGTATTGCTGAAGGCTGTCAGGTCTTGTGTTTGTGTGCGCTGGGATTTACTGAGGCTAGAGGCAGGTGAAAATGCACAGTACAACATGCGGTGGTTTGATTCACTTGAGGCTATTTCTGTGGTGGTGTTTTAATAAAAAAGAAAGCCTCTTTATGGTACTTCAATGTCAGTCGGAAGCGATTATAAACAAACACATTTCAGTTCGGTGTTCCATGTGGTAAATATAGTTTACATAAAGATTACAAACAGCTTAAAGAAGAATTGTAAAAGTGTGCCTCTTTTTAGGCTATTGGTTTGTGAATTTTGGAGGATTGTGGGGGAATGCTCTCTGTATAGTTGGTGAGGTTGGTTAGCAAATTTTTTGAAAAGGTCAGAAATCTAGAACATACTGTTCAAAAGTTTGGGGTCAGTAAGATATTTTAATGTTGTTGTTTTTTTCAGTCTGTTATATGCGCAACAAGTCTGCATTTATTTGATCACAAAAACAGTAAAAACAGGAATATTGTTATAAGCAGCACAATTGTTTTCAACATGGGAAATAATCAGAAATGTTTCTTGAGCAGCAAATCATCATATCAGAATGATTTCTGAAGGATCATGTGACTCTGAAGACTGGAGTAATGATGCTGAGAATTCAGCTTTGACCACAGGAATAAATTACATTTTAAAATATATCAACGTAGAAAACGGTTCAGTTTTTACAATATTACTGTTTGTACTGTATTTTTGATCAAATAAATGCGGCATTGGTGAGAATAAGCGTTATAAACATTAATAAATGCTTACATTTTGGTTAAAGTGCTCAATTCTTCTGTAAAGTTTTTGTGTAGATGTGTAGATCTTCCTTTTAGTGATGGGACTGAATTCAAATGAAAAAGCTGTTGTCCTATCAACACATAAAGAAAGCATACAGTCATTTGTCTTTACAAAATTTGGCAGACTCTACTAATTGATACGATTTTTCATTGCACATATTTGTCTTTTACATGTTTTATACTATTAAACATGACACTTTTTTACCTCCTACACTAATATGAGGCATATGGCAGGAACATCTATCAATCTACCATTGGCAAAAAAGCAGATGCTTATGACTTATTATCCATCAAGATTATTGGGTATGGATAAATAACTGGCTCTGATATTGAGATTTATACTCTGAATCTAATGATTTACCTTTAGTTTATTACCCACACAGTGGATTCAGCCTTACAAAAATGTCATGGTGCCATAATGTTAGTGTCATGCATGACCCCCACACCCCTTTTATATCCTCAGGTTGAGGCTCCTGTTGAAGCTGTCTGCATCGTTTCGTCTGGCAGACTGTGGGACACCCAGGGAGGTCTCTTGTGTGTGTGTGTGTGTGTGTGTGTGTGTGTGTGTGTGTGTGTGTGTGTGTGTGTGTGTGTGTGTGTGTGTGTGTGTGTGTGTGTGTGTGTGTGTGTGTGTGTGTGTGTGTGTGTGTGTGTGTGTGTGTGTGTGTGTGTGTTGTCCCAGCTGTCATCAACGTTTGACCACTGAACATGTGCAGCACAGAGCTGCTGTCATTGTTTCTCCTAATGGGCCTTCATTATACACACACTTGTCACACTCCAGGATACAGACAGGCCTGGGACAGGTGGGAAAATGGAAGGGCCAAAAAGATAGAGAGCAAGGAACAAAAGGAGTCATAAGGGATGCGAGAGCCGGAGTGCTACAAACTGTGAATACAGCAATAACAGTGATGGATTAACAGGGAGGAGAAAAGAGCACAATGATGATGATAAAAAAGAATATGAAAAATTAGATTTTCAGGGAAAACCAATTAATAATATTCAAAATTCAATGTAATACAATAATATTTTGAATATATGTAAAATTATATATTTTTAAATAAAATGACCAGACTTTGTGGACTTATTTTGAATAGGATAAATCCTCAGGGAAAAAAAATATACAGGAATAACAGAGATAGATGAACAAGTAAAAAAAGGGCATAAACAATGACAATATATATATATATATATATATATATATATATATATATATATATATATATATATATATATATACACACACACAATGTATATAGTTTCAGAGAAATAATACAATTTTAAATATAATACTATTTTAAAATATTATATAAATGTTTTTTTTAAATAAAGTGACCAGACTTTGTGGACTAATGTTGAGTCTTGTGAAATTGTAATGGAAAACCCTTTATAAACAATATTGACGCAGAGACATGTGTGAGCCTTTTTCTCATGAGAAAAGTCTCTGTTTGCTCTCCTTTTGATATCATTGCTGTCTAGAATTACTTGAGAAATTAAAAAGATCTCATTTGTTTTCCAGTATCCAGGTAATCCCCAGTAAATCTCCAGTGGAGTTTCCCATGCAGTTCCCCAGAACAGGGTGTCAACAAGAGTGGTGATATTCCCATAAATCCCCAGTTTCAAAGATGAGGAGCCCATTACACATCACATCTTTCGGTTTTCCCTCTGCTTTTCTTCCTCTGAGCAATAAGGGGAGTCTAGAGTCTAAGGGGATCTGAAACTGAAAATTAGGCTGAAATGGAGAAATAGGGTAGAAAGGAAGAAGAGGAGAGAGAGAGGGGTGCATATGAACATGAGAGCAGCTGGTGATCTCAGCTGGATATCTGCAACCCCAATCACAGCACGACTGTTCACTTCACTGTCTGCTGTCACTGACGGCCTTCCCGCTCTCTAAACTCAACTACCGCAGGTGCTTAATAGCTGCTCTTAGACTCGTAAACAGAGATGATTTACTTCACTCCTGTTGCCCTAGTGTTCAATTAATATCTGTAACTCTGGTGTCACTGTAGACAGCTTTGTTTATTATAATTTGAGTACCCAAGCCTTGTTTTGTCAGGTCGCTGGAATTGTCATTCTGTGTCCTAAAAGTGGGTTGTGGGTTCTCAACTCATCCCAACATTTGTTTTAAAATAATAATAATAATAATGCATTTACAATGGAAGTCTATGGGGCAAAGCATTGATCCTGAATAAACATTAAATGCACATTATATGAAGTATTTAATCACAAGTGTAAGTGATTTTATGTTTTAACTCCTGTAAAGGCAGTAAACTGGCAACTGGCTTGTTTTGCTACATAGACTTGCATTGTAAGATTAATGGAAACACGTTTAATAATCTATTGAGATTAAGATTACATGCAGTCAAGTATGATTCCCTTCCTTCCACATCAACAGCTGTTTCTCATTAGGAACCTAAATCAGAGAATGACTGAACTTGTCGACTTACATCAAAGAGTGAAGACTCTTTAAAAAAAGTAAAATCTTGACAGAAGCTTGATAAAGACTTTAGATGTAGCTTATTCCCTCATCTGAGTAACTCAATGACATTCTCTCTCTCTCACTCTCTCTCTTATTGTATGCTGTAGCTCTGTTAGATGTTTCCAGTAGGGTGTTTCAGAGAAGCTCACAGCATCTGTGCAAATGTTTCTGCAGTGAATCATCCAGGTTCCTCTCTCTCTGAACCGTCTGAACCAGCAACTTTATTTTCATGCATTTACATTTAAGAACAGGCTCCAATTGGAGCTGTGATGGGGGTTGTCATCCGGTATAGGGTGCAGGTACAGTTGTGGTCAGAATTATTTATACCCCTGGTAAATATGAACAAATTAAGATGGCGATAATTGAAAGTAGAGGGAAAATCACATTATGAAAAAAATGCTTTTCTCCAAAACACATTGGCCATAATTATTGGCACCCTTTTTATTAAATACTTTTTGCAACTTCCTTTTGCCAAGATAACAGCTCTGAGTCTTCTCCTATAATGCCTGATGAGTTTGGAGAACACCTGACAAGAGATCACAGACGGTCATAGCAGAAGCTTTATTTTTGTGCACCACATTTTTGTTTTGATTTTGATGTTTGTTCTGGATCGTTGTCCTGATGGAAGATCCAACCACGGCCCATTATAAGATTTCTAGCAGAGGTTTAAAAAATATATATTTTTATCTGTTGTTATTTTCTTGAATCCATAATATCATGTATCTGAACAAGATTTCAAGACTCTATAAAAAATATGCCCACAACATTAAAGATCCAGTGGTATATTTAATCGTGGCCATGGGGCACCTTTTATCCCTGTTTGCACCAAACCCAACTGGTGGCTTTGCTGCCAAAAAGCTCTTTTTTTAGTTTCATCTGACCATAGAATCCAGTCCCTTTTGATGTTCCAGTCGTGCCTGACAACTGATTATGCTGGAGTGTGTTTTTGGTTGAGCAAGGAGAATTTGTCTTGATACCCTTCCAAACAACATGTGGTGATGTAGTTTTTTTTTTTTAAGCTTTCTGACCTCAAGACTCAACTAATCTCTGCAGTTCTCCATCTGTGATCCTTGAAGAGTCTTTGGCCACTCAAACTCTCATCTCCATAGACACACGTCCTCTTCCAGGCAGATTCATAACATCTTTAGTTGATTGGAACTTCTTAATTATTGCTCTGATGGTGGAAATTAGAGTTTTCAATTCTTTAGCTATTTTCTTACAGCACTTTCTATTTTGTGAAGCTCAACAATCTTTTGCTGCACATCAGAACTGTATTCTGTTTTCTTTTTTTTCATATTTATACTTCTGTAAAACAAGAATTCATAGCTAGACAATGTTATGTCACCCGGGTGTGCTAAAAATGGGAATATTATATTAAGTATCAGAGATATTTTACTCAAAATAATTCCAGGGGTGCCAATAATTCTAGCCAATATTTTTAGGAGAAAAACATTTATTTCATACTGTTATTTGCCACCCATTTAGAATTCTTTTACTTCAAGGAAAGGTTAGATTTTTGTGAATTTTTTGAATGAAAGTATAAAATATTTACCAGGGGTGCCAATAATTCTGACCACAACTGTATAATCTTGATCTTCCATGCCGTGGTGTGTGAAAGAAAGTGGCATGTCAGAGCTGTAGGCCTATTTATTTCTTTATGTAAAATTTCTATAATGAGAGAAAGCAAGAATGTGTCCATATTGAGGAGTGTCACTAATCTGTATCCAATACCATTTAAAAGCACCATTACCGATGACCAGTAGAAACAGAATATTGATCTACTGTATTGAACACAGATACTGTGGATGACTTCCAGTTGGTGAGTGTATACAGAGTTACAGACCCAGAATAAGCCTAAACATGACTGACTCAGACATGGAAACCAGACGTCTAATATTCATCAGGGATTCCTTACAAACCATTTCAAGATAGAAAATTTCTGTTTTATTGCACCATCCATCTATTATTTTTATCTATTTCTTTCTTACTCTCTTTGGTTTGTCTATTCCTATCCATCTCCTTTCATTCTGACTTCCTGGCTCATTAGCTCTGGGAAACATCTCTGGATGTCAGCCATGAAGTTGTCCATGCCGGTGAAAGACATTCCCTGGCTAGGAGACTCTGCTGTTTCAAGGCAATTGATTCTGACAGCTTGAAGGCAGTGCACAGAGAAATTGTGCCTTTGTGTTTCCCTCCAAACTGTTAGTGTAGCATTGTAACTAGCTGTGAATTGAAAAAAAAACATGTATTTATTTATTATCCATTATCCTATTTATTATTACTGTTCAAAAGTTTTGGGGTCGGAAAGATTTGCTGTAAGAACAGTAATGTTTTCAAATATTGTAAATTATAATTTATTCCTGTGATGCAAAGCTGAATTTTCAGCATCATTACTCCAGTCTTCGGTGTCACATAATCCTTCAGAAATTGTTCAAATATGCTTATTTGATGCTTAATAATGTTGAAACTGTAACAGTTGTTTGTGTAAAGAGTTGAGCAGAGGTCTCTGGTCATTGAGTTCACCTTTCCTGTTTGTGTAATCGTCTTTGCAACCAATGAACCAATTGAAAGAACAATTATGACCTATTCACTGAGAGGAACACATGCCAAAAGAGATAAAATACATTCTGGATGTATTTTGTCCAATTGAAGTGTTTAGGAGCTCTGTCTGAACAAAAATTTGTAATTAGAAATATATATTATCACTTCATTATTTCATCCTTTGTTCAACTGATGTATGTTATTTTCTACATATTTAAACACACAGAGGAAACTTCCTTCATTTGAAATTCTATAGTATTTGTATAGAACTGCACCTGTTGTTTCACTGATTAGATGCGATCAGATTTGCTGCAGCTGGAGATTGTGGTTTCCTCCATTTGGGACACAAATAAAAAGATCTGTCATGAAATTCTAGATGGCGCAGACTGATAGGCTCTTAACTCAACCTGGTTGTAATCACATAATTCTCTAAATAGGGCACAGCTGATTGGTTCCTGCTGTATCAATAGCCAATGAGCTCCCGCTGCTCAGTCTTCAAATACTGTCAGCATTTGCTGTAGTGGTTTGCAGCACGCTTTCAGAAACCCTTCACCTTCCCCAGCTCCACCTGTTTAGATCTGCTTTGGGTAATTCATGTACAGCAGCAGCATGTCTTACTTGCTCAAAGCAGTGTGTCATGTATGTATTGGCAGTAGATAGTCCCGTACTTACTCTGCAGCAGCAGCGTAGCAGATCTGTTCTGCCAAGACCAAATAAATCAACATTTTCATAAACATTACCATGCTAAACACTCAGAGAGTTGTCATGACATGCACCACAAACCTGCTTTGCATGTTACATCTTTAAATATCTTTAAATAGTTCATTTAGGATTTAGGAAGCATTTAGATATCTTAAATTATTCAATACTACGCAAATGAGCTGGCATATTTTATGGTGTGTTTTTTTTTTTCAATTGTACTCTGTGCTTCAGTAATCTTAAATATTCAGGATAGTCCCACCAATTCCACAAGGCCTCATGCGTGACCATCCATGAAGGTCATTGTACTTGAGGAATGGGAGATCAGATGATGGTGGCCAGAGGCAGTTTGGGTCTTTGGCTTTGTTCCATTTAGAGGGCCTGTGAGAGAGAAGTCATTAAGAATAGATTATTGCTTTGCCTTCATGTCACCCGTACAACTGTCTTTGTGCATGTTATGACTGTAGGCGTCTACATTTGCATGTATTTTCCTCCAGAGGATAATTTGATCGGACTATGGACTGGAAAGAGTGTTCATAACTAAAGATGTCTTTGTGGCTCAGGTGAGCGGAGCTGCTCAACAGCGTTTATGAATTATGGATTGTGTTCTAGCTGAAAGAGAAGAACTAAGAGTGCTGAATTTGATCTGCCGTGAAGTAGACTGTCTGCATATCAACAACTATAACACATCAAAAGGTGATTTTTTTTTATTATATGTGTGTGTGTGTGTGTATAGCAAGAAATAATGATGCTTTCTGTGCCATGAACATTGATTTCATTTTTTACAGTGTCTATCCCTGTTATGAACCTCTATCAGTGTCTTTTAAACAGCAATTTCATCCCCATCAACTCATTTCTCCTGTCATTAACAAGCTTCACTTGGAAATCTGCCTGCGGTTTAGGTTTGTCCAGCTGCCAGATTCTGATAATAGTGCTGAGACAAGAAACCTGTCCTGAATTGAATGTGTTCTCACAACTGAGATTAGTCTGCTTTCCTGCGATTTAGTCATGACTTCATGACTCATGTTCTCTTCTTACATGCCACTGTGTCTGTTGTTTTAATGTATTTGTGATTTACACAGTTTTTGGATCATGGATAATGGTCCCATTTAATAAGCACTTTGCTGAAATCCCAACTGTAGTATTCATAGTTTTGTACAGAATCGCAATGCTCAGTATGGTTCAAAAGATATTGATTAACTGATTAAAATGTGCCCTTTACATTTATGGGGAGATCAATTGTTCTCAAGGGGTTGTAAATGGTCAGTCTGTTTCATCTCAGTCATTTTGATGCCAAGGGAAAAGATGAAGGGAGATATTCTCAGTCTTCCCTCTCAAACATTCAGGCCTTGTCCACACTAATACAATTAAATACAAAATACAAATTTCCTCTCCGTTTTGGCCTTCCGTCCACACTGAAGCCTTGTTTACTCGAGAATCTCATTCCTGCGGAAAAACATGCAAGCAGTTTAAGAGCGCGTTAGTAATGTGCGCCTATAGGCGGGTCCACAATGTGCGTACACTCTGCTTATTACACACACAGGGACGCGCAGCAGCACACACACATGCCAAATATTAAAAATAAAATGATTACAATGTAAAAGATTATTATTGTGTACATCGAGATATGGTGGAATCCGGCTTGTCCAGTAGATGGTCTGCTCACGCGCTTTAACCTCGCGCACGAGCAGATCCGTTTGCTCTCTGGAGACGCGTTCGGTCTTTCCACTATCAAATTCTGTCATGTAAATAGCGAATCCGCCATGGCGCGAGGGCAACTGGCATTTAAAGGGAATGTGAGATGAGACAAGACTCTGGTTGGTTTATTGCACGTCAGACCATGCATCGGGTGCGCCGACCATTTTTCCCGTCGTTAAACTAGCAAAAGTGGATTCGGACACGCCCTAACTGCACTTGCGCCGTGTGCTTTAGACCATGCACTTAGGTCGTTAAAATAGGGCCCTTGAGCTCTTCTAGCGGAGCTTAACCAGGCCTCGCCAACTTTTTGGAGTATGAGTATTCTGTGGGCGGGGATTATTTAAATGAGGAACATTATGAATTCATAAGATCCATAAAAAATGTGTTGTAGTCCAAATGAGCCGTTCGTTGTAGTTCTTGAAAAGTGGATTCTGGCAAATCAAATACCTCCCTTTGGAGTGGACTTAACAGCTTTGTAACCTTGGAGATCTTTTTATGCTCAAACAGCAACATTACAGACTAACTAAAATTGAAAAAGTGGAAAAGCATCATAGGACCTCTTTAAGCTATTTTCTAGTTATACAAGATTCAACACATTTTTTAAGTCAGTTTAATGTATTTTAAGTTGAAACTTGCATTTTACAGTGAAATTTAAACCTGGACATTAAAATCAAGTGCTCAATGCTGTCATTAAAGCAAAAGGGAGACATACCAAATACATTTGGAAAATTCACAGAATTTCTTTACATTTGCAATGATTTACTTTTTCTGTTATGTTTTTTAAATGTAAGACTGTTGATGATATCTGCCACATCTCCTATTCCTTTAGTCGCCCTTCTCGCTCTGAAACTAAATGATTCTGCAGCTGAAGGGTTGATCTGCCACTGTGGGATGATGGTTTTTGGGCAATTAGCAGATTGTGTGAGTGTCTGTAGCACAGATGTGATTCCTGAAGTAATGGCTTTTCATTTACGCACATACAGTCTTGTGTGCTGGGTTTAATTCTCTTTCTCTGTGCCTCTCTGTCTCTTTATTTCTTTTCACCAATCTGTAAGACCTTTATGATTGTTTCTAAAGAACAATAATTGGCACAAAAGCAGAGCTGTCATACGGCGTGGCACAGATAGGGGGTGCTGCAGCTCTGAGGTTAAGTTTCTGTGAATGATTTTTCTTTGTGTTTGGTTCAGGGTAAAAGAGAGGGAGCTTAAGTTGTGCCAACTGGATGAAATAACAATGTTGAAAATTATGGGCTGACACTTTGAAGAATTACTTGATCACAGATGCTGCATTTCCATTTCCCCTCTCTGTCTCTCTTTCTCTCCTCCTGTGTGAAGCGAGAGCATTTTTCACAGGTCAGATCAATCTTTCATCTTTCGGCCCCCTTCGGCGTCTGCATACAACACATTCACTGCAGGTATTCCCAGCAGCAGTGCCAACGGCACTCGTGTGCGCCGATATTGTGTTATGGGTAATCCTTGATATCACATACGAGTCTCTTAGAAACTACAGCATTTATCTCAGTCAAACAAAAGGCAGGGCTGGTGATAGATTGCAGTTCGAGGAGCTCACCCGTGGCAGCATGTCCTTACATGGCTCTTATAAACGCAGCGCTGTTGTTCTTCTCACTCGCAGACAGATAGAGTGTATGGGGTTTATGCTGTTCTGTTGATGTTTTATTATTCTGGAGGTGATGTGAACTCTGTTTTTGGCTAGATCTTTGTCTCACTATCTCTCTTTTCCCTCACTGTCTGCTTCACACTCACACACACACACTTACACACTCACAAATGCATCAGATCTCCTGCCCTGCGTGTCTAGAGAATGCCAGGCTGTTGCCGTGGCAACCAGGACACGTTTCTGCATCGGGCTCCTCCATCCCTGCTGAGCCCAGCTGTAAAGAAAAAAAGCAAGACTGTAGCAGAACACCAGCGGAAAAACAGAGAAAGACCCATAGAGTCATGGGAGACCTTCAGAGAGATTTTCCCTTTTAGACCGACTGCAATTATATGGATTAAATATAATAATGTCTATAATAATAATAATCTTCTGCCCATTGCCAATAAATTGTAAATTATATGAATATCATGTGCGCATTTGTTAATGTGTGTATGCATGTTTGTTTGATTATAAATATGTTTCTCTATACACACACATAAAAATAAATTATATATATATATATATATATATATGTGTGTGTGTGTATATAGACAGAGAGAGACATTAACAAATGCACACGTTTATGTGGAGAATATATTAGAATATAGAATATTGAACATGTTTTTACGTGACAGCAACAATAGTTACTTTTATTTACATTATTATGTGATATTTACCATTGCCAACAATATGCTATTGTTGGAAGAACCTTGCCATGCATGTTCCATCAATATGGTAATTTTATATGGTATATGGTAATATTTATTATTATTCCCATCTTATACCACTAATGTACTTGTATGCTATAGTCAAACTCTAGTAATACGCAAGCCTCCATCTGAAACATACAAACAGATCACACGCCACCGCCATGATCTGCCCATTTACACTGCCGTGACATTTAGCCCTTATAGCCTGGGGAAAATCATAAAGCTTAATAAACGCTGATGCAATTTCATCCTCTGTCAGCTCAGTGCTGTGAGAGTGTTTGGTAAAACATGCCAGCTCTGACTGAACAAACGTCCACGAGCAAAACTCTGAGATGAGAGCCATCTCACAGCTTCAATAAAGTACGACACCACCTGTCTGACAGAGATTTATGACGTGACAGAACCAAAGCCTGGTAGATCGACACCATCAACCATATTACAACTGCTTACATTGTATTTGTGAAGTTGCATTATGGATTTGATCTGAATTTGGGCTTTTAAAGACCTCCCAACCGCTCTGTTTATCACAACAGTCTGGAGCCGTCAGCTGAGCCATATGGTAAACAGCAAAGAGTCTCATTCAGGCGGATGGGACTCACTATTTCCTATTCAAGTCACTTGTCACAGTGTCTGTGTGCTATTCAGATGCTGCTTGTTGAAGGGAGGAGGCGGATCCCAGTCTGTCATTTTCAGCATGTCACCTAATTATTATTGCCGTATGAATTGCCATTTGAGAGGTTTGCTTGAAGTTTCATGTTGTCTTGTATTGGGGATGTCACTGAAATGATGGCAGTCTCACAATCTAAAGCGAGTTGCCATGAGATGTATAACTGTCTCACTGTTCTGCTGCTGGAACTGAATTCTTTAAGGGTTAAATACAGACACAGTGAGCCTTATAGACCTGTCATGATGTCCTCTCCTCTCGCGGCTGGCCTTTTGTGTTCCTTTTAGTCTAGCGTGCTTCCCTGGAGCGATACAGTACACGGTCAGCAAAAATAAAGCTGAATGTTTTACCCTCACCCACCGTCTCTCTCCTCTCTCTTCCTTATTAAACAGCTTTGACTTTCTACTGAAGCATTCAGGATGCTGTCTGTTTTAACATGTACTGGAAGGCTTTTTGCACAGGACAATGGGAAAGTCCTAAAACATATCCAGCATCAGCCCAAAGCTATATTCAACTCAAGTGTGCACTACGCTATAGTGATGATTCATGAAAAGGTGCCTTGCTGCAAGGAGTAATACAGAGGAAAAATAACAGCTAGTGTAAATGATTAGATTATTGGAGTTAGTTAAGTGTGGAGCTCATGCAGGCAGACAAGTTAGAAATAGAAATATTCTAAAAAAAAAAAAAAAAAACGAATAAATGACAAAAGCACAACAAAACGACTAAAACTTAAAGAGATCATTTTGATTTGACTCAATTTTATGAAGCAGCGTGAGTACTTTGTGCAAAAAAATATAATTTACCACTTTATTTCACGCTACAGCATCTGCTCTCACGTCAACACAACACGCATGCATTATAAAAATGTTTTTTTGCGCAAACAAAACCCTCGCATCATTTCGTAAAATTGAGGTTAAACCACTGGAGTCACATGGATAACTTATTTTGTTCATTTGTCGGTTATTTTTCTTTTACTTTTGAAGTGGCCTGAAGTGCCGGCTCAAAAAATAACCACTGATTCATTAAAAAAGTGCTTTAACTGAATAAAAAAAATGTATGAATATTATTAACTTTTCAACCAAAGGCAGTATTTTATACACTATTTAGAGTTTTGTAAAAAGTTGTTTTTTCAATTTCAAACTGAGTGTAAAGCGTGTAATGTGCTTGCAGTTTTGCAGACTTGGTCTGAAGATTAGGTACATGAGTGAGTGGTTTCACTGAGTAGGCCTCAAGTTCAACTTTTAGTGTGTAAGCAATTTGAAAAAACTGTAATGACCTGGATTGTGAGCCTTGTCTTGTGTATACCACAAACAAATGTATTCCTCTCTCAAGCCATGCCTGGCTAGCACTGAGATACTTGTTTTTGTTTCTCTTTACACAATAGTAGAGGTTGGAGAAGTTTACCTCTATATGTTTCCATTTATGGAATCCTCCCTTGCATCTGGATCATGCACCTTGCATCATGTAAACGCTGAGTCCTTTGCTGACCACACCTTCATCCATCTTTCTAGGAATGTAGGATCCACACAAACTGTCCCCTAGACCTGGTGCAACTATGAATGCCTCCAAAACAATTCATGATGAAAGAAAGTTTTTGGGTGCCTTCCAACCACTAGTAGTTTTGTATTGTTTGAGGAGAATCACACTTTAAACTCTTCTCCAAGTGAACATGAACACCGAGCAGGACGTTTGTTTTGTTTTCGTCTGAACACAGTGTGATTCTGAGGGGCATCAAGGACACACCGAAGCTTTCAGCTGCTGAATAGACATGATTTTGCCATACACTCTCTTACATAACCGAATACAGCAGCTCTGTTGTTTATGGCAGGGGTGAGGTCGATGAGGTCAGTGCTCGACACACACAGGACAGGACAGGACATAAAGACACAGTCATTGGCCATCAGCAGAGCCAGACCGAAGCGGCACACTTTTCTTGCATTTTCTGCAAATGTGCAAAAATTGTTCCTTTAGGGGTACAGCAGCTTGTCACTGGGGCAATGCCCATCTTTGTACTTCAGCTGCCCCTAAAGGGTGCATATTAGTATTTTAGAGTAGTAAAATTAGGTATAACTATGAACCTTTTAGGAGTATATAAGCTCCATCCACACACATAGAATCAGCCTTTTTTTAAGCCACTACATCAACACCTCATAATGGGAGTGGGGGAACGGATTTCGACTGCTGGATTGTTTGCCGTCGGATTCTGTTCCCCTCATGCATCTTACACAGTGAGGTTCTAATAGTCATCAAACTGATGCTGGTTAAGGCTACTTCCCCAGTGACAAGCTGCTGTACCACTAAATGTACAATTGTTGCAAAAATCTGTGGAAATAGTTTTGAGCATAAAAAAATGGTGCTGAGAGCACTAAACATTTATTGGCAGCTGATGTAACAGGGCTCAGAAATGTACTTGAACTCACCAGGAGATCTGCATGTAAACCTGACTAATAGTGTCTAATTACACTCTCATCTAGAATCAAGTATTTGCAAATTCCAAAATTACCTGTTTGTTTTTGGCACAAGATAAAACAGAAGAACAAAACGAAAACCCATAACAAAGCAAGACAGAAAACCAAAAGAAAACAAATACCACCAAACCATTTATTTAAAAAACAAAACAAAACAAAAAACAGAATAAGAAACAAGAGAGAAAACCAAAAGAAAAACAAACAACAAAACAATAAACAAATGTGCAAAAACAAAACAAGGCAGAAAACCAAATTAAATCAAACAAAACCAAATACAAACAAACCAACAAAAAAAGGAAACAAAAGCTTAATTCGATTATAAGGAGAGTATAAGAATGAAAGACTTGAAAATAGTCTTTCTGTGTATCTATTTACTGCTCATACAGTAGATGTGCTGACACATTGAAGATTTCTGCATCAGCCACACATAAAACCATCACAACGCCTCCGAATTGCTTGTTTGGGGTTTTTGTAAGTGGTGTTTTGAGTTGGGCTGATGATAGCTCCCATTACTGCTCAAACAAGCATCTCTCTCTGTCCTGCTTTAATGTTTGCTTTGGAGTTTTGCTAATGGGTTGTTTGATGCGTGTATGAACAAGCGCATTTCCCTGTTAATGCAAAATCACATTAAGAGTTTGACTGTGGTAATTCATCAATTAATATGTGAGCTTTTCTCTCTCTCATCGCTCTCTATCTCTCTTCATCTCTGTCAATTCAATGCAGTACAGGAAGTCACTGACAGACACTTTAGACAACAGTGAACATAATGATGAACTACATTTGCACATTTGCGAAATCGAAGAACGAAAGGATGTGACGTCATTATGAACAAAACCAAGTTTGTTTAGTGTTTGTTTAGCGTTCGTTTTGAGAATTCAAAACAGCTTGCCAAGGTAAACCTTCCAAAAAAGTTCACTCTGGCTGGTAAGCACCTTCAAACTACCATTGGTCCGTGGCGATTACGTTATAGGTAGGTGTGGCTCTGAGGCTCTGCCTTCTTTGACATCGAAATCAATGTTGCCAACTTCGCGACTTAACAGATTAGCGACTTTTCAGATCCCTTTAATTCTTTTTTTAAAGCGACAAATCTAGCGACTTTTTGGACTGCTGGTTAATGTGTAGTCAGTCACTATATCATACGCTTTCCACTGTCTGGTAGAAAATATGTAAATGAGAACAGCTTTATTTGACATTTGGCAATATATTGTATTAAAATAGAGCATGTGAGCAGGGATTAGGGGAAAAAACAACGAGGTCTGACGTCCACTATGATCAGATGCTTTCTTCATGCCGTTTTCTCACTGATGTCATTTTTTTGTTGTGTGATTATTTTGTTATTGAAAGGAAAGCGTGCATCCACTCTCAGCAGTTTGGGTCGCATCGGATGTTCTCTAACAATATACTGGTCACATATTTTAAACTTCTTTTCAACCCAAAGCGAAGAACAAAAAATAAATTTACCGTGAGTGTATTAGGGCCTTCAAGTCAAAAGAGTCAAGTCTCTATGATATTCTGATTTTTAAATATGGCTTGAGTTCTCCCTCAATGTAGTGTCAGTGCGTATAAAAAAAATGTTTTATCATCTTCAAGGTGAACATTTTAAGTGCAATCAATTTGAATTGAAATAGAAGACCTCTCCACAACAGACCTCAAGATTTGAATTACAAATTACATGCTGAACTTTAAAATTTAGCGGATTTGAAATACCCTTAAGCCTACGTGTGAGCAGTAGTTGTGATATAAATACCTGAACAAAGTTCAGATAGGCTATACCTGCCAATAAATCCCACAAACATCAGGAATCTGAATGTATAGTGAGATGTGAGATGGGTGTAGATCAGTCTGTGTCTCTGGCCTTTCAATATTTAATAGTGTTCTGGCTGATCAGAGAGCAGTCTGCTCCTATATCTCGCCTGATCATAATGCTTTACCGTCTGACCAGCTCTGATTGAAACTGAAGCCTGGCTTTAATCCACGACATTTCACCTGTCAGTCTACACCGTCCAGGCACTCTCTGTGCCTCCCTGTGTCACGGGTCTATGAAGGAGGACTCAAATGCAGAACGAGTGTAAACAGGTTTATTGACAAACAGTAGACAAGATGTAGTGGGAGAGGTGAACAGTCTTGACAATAGGCAGGGATGAGACACAAAGACAGCCGACACTCTGCTAGCAGGGCTGAAACTAGAGAAAAGACAGACAGGACCGATGGCAGAACTAAAGCACTAACAAACTTCTACAAATAAAACACAATAGACTTAGGTAACAAGGAACTAGCTAAGTAACACAGATGTACACAGTAGCACAACATTCAACGAACTGGCAACACATGAGGGAAAGAGCACACAAATAAAGGGAGCTAAGAACAAGAGGAACGGGTGAGCACCTTTAGACAACGAACAGGTGAACACACTCCGGTAAACGAAGACTCAAAGCACAACACAAACATAGAGACATGAAAGAAAGACATAGACAAAGCTGCCAGGGCAGAACCCTGACACCCTGGAGCCAATGAGTTACTTCACGCTGCGCTCTGCTAGATGTCATGGATCGTAATTTTAGACTGTTTGTGCATTAATCACTTTACGTTTGACTTCCGCTGTGCCAGCCTACAATCACAAGATACTATTTACACAATACTTTCAGTTTCTTCACAAAGGAAGATTTTTAACATCTTTCACTTATCTTATCTCGTTCTTATCTGACTAACAGATGAGATGGTTCAGAGACGTATTGGTCATCATTCCTACTCTAGAATGTGTCTTAATTGTGGAGTCCCACAGGGATCAATCCTCGGGCCGGTATTGTTTACCATGTACGTGCTACCTTTGGCTCCCATTTTTAATAAGTACAGAGTATATCCTTTCATCTATACACTGATGATACCAAGATCTATTTTCCCTTAAAACATAAACAGTTTACAACCACTGTTGGCCTGTTAAAATTAACTCAAGCTTTGGCTTTCCTAAATTTAAAACGAAAATAAAACCTTAATTATTCTATTTTGGGCCAAAGGAAAACTGTGTGGTGGATGTTGACCGTTGTTCTCTTGCCCCATATGAAACTCATTGCACTAGAAACTAGGCGTTCTGTTTGATCACAACCTAAAATTTGATGAACAGATCTGTACTGTTGTAAAATCATTGGGTTTTTCTTCAGCTTCACCAACTCTCTAAAGTGAAACCTTTTTTATCCCGGCATAAACTCCCAAACTGTAATTCACGCTTTTGTAACATCTCGTCTAGATTATTGTAATTCACTTTATTATGGTGTCTCTCAGTCTTTCCTCTTCCGTCTACAGCTAGTCCGGTTTGCAGCTGCTAGACTCCTCATGGTACTCATAAGTTTGAGCCAGTAACTCCTATTTTATCTGCACTGTCAAATATAAAACTGATTTGAAAATTCTACTTCATGTTTATAAACCCCTCAACAAGCATTCCTTGACCATAGATTGAAATGTTTTTTTTATTATTGCTGTGTGCTTTTTAATTTTGGTTGTTTTATGTTTATAGATTTATTCTTTTCTGTACTGCACTTTGGTCAGCTTTGGTTGTTATATGTGCTTTATAAATGACTATTGTATTGTTCCTTTAATTTTTGTTTAAAATCTTTCACCGACACACTAAAGAAGGCTTTTAGGGGATAACTCCTACTGTAGAAGCAACCTATATGTATCACTATATAAAATATAAAAGCCTAGTTTACAGTGCAATAAAAGTAGAAAGGTATAAGCACCTATCAAGAATAATTGTGAAATTTCTTTATCCAATGACTGTGAAAAGATTTACCGTATAATAAATCATAAAAAGTATTCTTTGGGGTCTCAAAATAGCATCAATTAATCAGTTCCAGTAGTGAAGACACTCTCTCGGCTGAATGGGCACACCACGATTTCCCAGAAACGCCTCTGAAGTTCCAGTCATTAGGTCCGTCTCTGAGTTACAAGCCTGTATCGAACAGCCTGTGTGTTTTCAGCACTTCGTCTGATATTACAGACAAGTGCGCATGGAGGAAGATAGATGTGAGGAGCAGTCCAGCAGTAACATACCTCTGACTTACAGCTCCCATTGACTGCTGTGCTGAGTGATGGCATTGTTAATGTCCGTGAGGGATAAAAAGCCAGGAAAGGGGCAAATTTACTGTTGAATAGCCGCCTTTCTGAACAGTGATGAAAAACCTAGTATCGATTCTACCTGGTTATCCTATACAGATTTACAGACACGCTGTTGTTTAAAGCACGAGGTGAGATGAGGGTAAGAGGTTTTGTGCCTGTGAAAAATCTCTCAGGATTACAGTATTATAGAGTTCACTTGATTTACTGCACGTTTGCTCTCTCTCGCTTTATGCCATTTTACCGGTCCCTGTTTTTTACAGTACATTAGTGGCATTCAGTGTGTGTGAGCTTTTATGTGTTTGTCTTATAAATATTGTGCATTATTTTCTCTTTCTTTTCTGTTTTAAGACAGAGAAAAATAGGCATTAAAGTTAGTGGTCAGTAAGATTATTATCGTTATTATTATTGAAAGTAATACTTTGATTTAGCAAGGAACCATTAAATTGATTAAAAGTGACAGTAAATACATTTATAATGTTACAAAATATTTATTTTCCAAATAAATGCTGTTTTTTATATACATTCCTGAAAAAATGTAGCATGATTTCTACAAAAATATTTAGCAACAAGTATGTTTTCAACATTGCTAATAATCAGAAATGTTTATTGAGCATCAAATCATCATATTAGAATGATTACTGAAGGATCATGTGACACTGAAGAGTGCTAATGTAATGATGCTGAAAATTCATCTACCATCACAGGAATGAATTATATTTTAAAATATATTACAATAGAAAACATCTATTTTAAATTGTAATACCATTTCACAATATTACTGTTTTTACTGTATTTTCAAAGAAGCGTCCCATAAATTCAAAATCACAAGTCGAATTTTGGGGAAAATGATATATAATCTTAACAAGCCACATGCTTTGAG
The DNA here is from genome assembly GCA_030578275.1 of Meda fulgida. Taxonomy (NCBI): domain Eukaryota; kingdom Metazoa; phylum Chordata; class Actinopteri; order Cypriniformes; family Leuciscidae; genus Meda; species Meda fulgida. Next base: position 11,607,574 of record CM060638.1, on the reverse strand, counting down.
GTATCATTCATGTCTGTAACTCAAACGACGTGTGATGAGTTGCAGTACACTCTGAAGTTTAATACTTAAAGGTTAAGAATAAAATTACCCCTATGTGGCGAACAGGACGGCCGAGGGACGTGAGAGAACGGCGCGAGGCCGGTGGTGCGATTGCTAATGAGCAACACCTGTGAAGCACACCGGTCTCGCATCTCCCACGGAGGAGCGGAAGCATAAAGGAGGAGCGACGACGTTGATGATCGAGAGAGGAACAGGCCTGTATTTTAGTTGTTTTGTTTTTTACTTTAGCCAGCAGTCGTCCGCGAGGGGCTGCTGGCAGTTCCTTATGTTTATTTTCGGTAGCCAGCAGTCGTCCGCGAGGGGCTGCTGGTGGTATTTTCGTTTGTTTGTTTTATTTTAAATAAACTATATTTTGATGGGTCGTCGGTTCCCGCCTCCTTCTTCCCTGAACATTGCTACACCCTAATAAAATCTTGACCTTGACCAATCCAATCAGCTGATCTCAGCTAATCAGATAGATGTATATAAGAGAGAGAAAGTGAGTGAGAGGAATATTGATGCACCACCTGTCTCTCTTCCATAGAAATCCCCTACTGAGTGTTCAGAGAAACCCATACTGATGAAATAAAAGAGAAAAAGTCCAGCTGAGAGATGTCAGTCCAGCTCATGTGGTTCTGTTCTGTTTGTTGTCCTGTTTTGGAAGGTTGTACAAGATTTTAAATGCTGCACATAAAATGCTAAATTTGAAGACTGCAAATGGTTTACATGCAGTTGTAATCAGGCGACAGCAGGTTTTTATGTAGTCTGAAAAGTGTTTCAATGACATTTTATAAAGACTTCTTGTATTAGCATGACTGAAATCATACATGTTCAAAGTGCATAGTGGTCAATGTCATAGTGACATTGAAACCCATTTGTGTTCACTGTCCATTTATCCTGGTAGAGTAATTAATTAAGATATACAGTACGTGTCCTTTTAGTAAAGGACGTATAAAGTAGTATAGTAGCTATACTGATATTTATAAAAGAAGTAATTAATCTTATAAATATATATATGACATTTTATATTGTCCTGTTGCATTATGATTTGGTAGAACAGTGACTGTGTCTCTTTTTTTCTTATCTTTCTAATCATCAATGCTTCATCACAGAAGAAATACTGTATTTTGTCCTGCATGCGCACACACACACACACAAACACATCCCAGAGATAAGGAAGTGCTGATGTTAAAAACTGAAGAGTGTGTCTCTCAGGTCCAGTCGAAAGTCATGCAATCAAAAGGTCAGTGACTGTCAGATAGGCCAGCAGACACACACACACACACACACACACACACACACAATCAGAGCTCTGATCTGACAACATCACTGGTGTAGTGAGGTCAGCAGAGGTCGTGATTCTTCAGTGCACGAGATGACAGGAGGATGAGGAAAAAACTCTGAAAGAGCATCTGGGTTTATTTTAGCTTTTTATTTTGAGATTTTCACTGCTGGCTGAGGGAATGTGAGAGAAAGGTGTGTGTGTGTGTGTGTGTGTGTGTGTGTGTGTGTGTGTGTGTGTGTGTGTGTGTGTGTGTGTGTGTGTGTGTGTGTGTGTGTGTGTGTGTGTGTGTGTGTGTGTGTGTGTGTGTGTGTGTGTGTGTGTGTGTGTGTGTTTCAGCAGTGCGTTAGCTCAGCCCAGCTGGTGGTGAGGACGCTGTGGGAGGGACCAGAGGGGCGCTTGACATTTTCACTTCCTCTCCTGACTAAAATATGCACTGCGAAAAAGGTGTGCCATCTTATTGAACTTTAATGCAAGTACTACACAAACAAAACACACATAATGATGGCTCCCAAGAGAAAAAAAGGCAGACTGGGGACTTTTTTTGGTCTCAAACCTTGATATAATATTCACATATTGGTCTGCTACACATCAAAGTTGTTGTTCAAAATTTACTGTTCAAACATTTGATTTTTTTAAAAAGAGAGTCTCTTTGATTTACCTAGGCCACATTGATTTGATCAAAAATACAGTAAAAACAATCATATTGTGAACTATTATTACAATTTATCTGGCTACATTTTAAAAAGTAATGAATTTCAGCATCATTACTCGAGTCTTCAGTGTCACATGATCCTTCAGAAACAATTCTAATATGATGATTTGATGCTCAAGAAGCATTTGTTATTACTATCATTGTTGAAAACTGTTTCATAGTTTTGTTAAAACCGTGATACAATTTTTTTCTTTGATGAATAGAAAGTTCAAAAGAAAAGCGATTGTACTCGAAATATTTAGCAACTATGTAAATGTCTTTACTGTCACTTTTGTTCAATTTAATGCATCCTTATTAAATGAAAGGATTTATTTATTTATTTAAAAAAATGTACTGACCTCTAACTTTTGAGAAGTGGTGTAAATCTTATCCTAAACTGTGTAAATAAATGAACAAATACCCACATGAACAAATGTCCTGTAGAAGTATACATTAGGACATTTTACATCCCTTCCTCTCTGTGTATTCATGATATTTCTTGGTGTTTTTACCGTGTAAATGAAATCCTGATTATTCATATAATACCAGTTTAACATATTCACAAATCAGTTATAAACCAGATATGAAATTTTACATAAGTTCCAACACTCCCCGCTCTCCCTACAGGTGTTTAACATTAGCATCTCTTGACAGAGCACAAAATAATGTCTTTTACATAAGAGCCTAATTTTACATCAAGCGTCTAAAACTCTCTTTTCCTTCCCATGCGCACTCTCAGATTCTCTTTCTTCTTCAGCCTGTCTTATTCACCTGTCACCTTTTCCACTTTCCTTTTCTTTGAGCTAAAAAGGCTTTCAGCGCCGAGCATGTGTGGGCGATCATTTGATATATAAAAGACTCTTTAAGGAGACTTCTCTCCTCTCTTATTCACTGTAATAATAAGAGAACAGCCCACACACAGCCCATATTTCGAACAGTAAAAGAGTGCGTGTACTGCTCCACCTCATTGCTGTGTAGTTGACGTGATTGTTGTATAAGGTATTAAATCTCCTCCGGGTATTTTCTTCATCTCTCGGAACCATCATTGACAGTCTCAGAGCTTAAACGTGACCATTACTCATGAATTTCTAATCAGTCATGATAGAGCCAAGAGATTTCGACTGATACCTGCCCCTATTTTTAATGAGAATGTGGATCTGATGGCACTGGAGTTTGATGGAGTGTGTGTAAGGTTGTTACTCTGTGATTGGCCTGTATAGCAAATGATGTTTTCTCGGTTGTATCGACACTTATTGTATGGCTCACAAAATGAATCCCTATATGGTCCATAATGTGTTGATATCCTGATCACCTTACATGTACACCACTGTTCGTACGGTTTTTTAAAATGTTTTTAAAAGAAGTCTCTTATTTGATAAAACATTCAATTTATTTGATATTGTATTATTATTTACAATAACAACAAGAATAACAACTGTTTTTATATTATAATTTTAATATTATATTTTAATATATTCCTGTGATGGTAAAGCATCATTACTCCAGTCTTCAGTGTCACATGATCCTTCTGAAATCATTCTAATATGATGATTTGATGCTTAAGAAACATTTCTGATTATTATCAGTCTAAAAGTCTTGTGCTGCTTAATATTTTTTGTGGAAACCGTGATACACTTTTTAAAAGACTTTAAAAAGACTGTCACTTATGATCAATTTATAGTGTTTTTTATACATTTATTTGAAACAAAAACTGACACCAAACTTTTGAATGGCACTGGGGTTTTTTTAACTTCTAAATAATATTAATAACAAATATATTCAAAAATCAGGATGACACGTTGTATAAAAAGCCAAGGCACTAAAATGAAGACAAGATTATTTATCAAGATTATCTTTGTTTATTCTTATTTTGAATATCTGATTTCTTTTTTATTGCAAGGAAATATTAAGGACAGTCATTGTGTCTTTATTATGAGGAAGCATATGATGACACTTTAGATTAGGGTTCAATTCTTACTATTGACTAACTATGACTTTTGCCTCAATAAACTCCTAATTACTGCTTATTAATAAGGAAGTTGTTAAGTTTAGGTATTGGGTAGGAGGGATGTAGAATAGTGTCTTGCAGAATTAGACATTTATATGTGATTTATAAGCACTAATAAACAGCCAATATCCTAGTAATATGCATGCAAGCAACTAGTTAATAGTGAGAATTGGACCCTAAACTAAAGCGTTACCAAATAAATTTGCCTTCATCAGCAATGCATTATTCAGTTTTATTCTTTTCTGTTTCTGTTTGTTATTAATCACTGTGATGTATTCATAATTAAACGGATAATGGAATAAATAAACGCATTTGAAATTGCGAGTGCTATACAATTATATTTTGCATTAATGGGTGGAATGTAGTGAATATTGTGTGTATGTGTGTGTGTGTGTGTGTGTGTGTGTGTGTGTGTGTGTGTGTGTGTGTGTGTGTGTGTGTGTGTGTGTGTGTGTGTGTGTGTGTGTGTGTGTGTGTTCTGTTAAAAGCAATGTAGGTGTTGCAGATGTTGATGTGTACACTAGTGTGGAAGGTGACCTGATTAACTCACTCGTGGCAATTGCTAAGGTGATGCAGCTATTTATCATAACATAACCACCAATGAACAGCCTCGCATGCAGACGAATCCCATCATGGGATTCTCCTCCATTAGTGCCAGTGCATGCTGGGAAATATCGGCTGTTGTATCCTGCCACGTTGCTCCCTCCACGTTGACAACTGTTTCCATGGAAACAAGGACAGGGCACCGGAGGGAAATAGATGAGGGGTGCACAGAGAGAGAGAGTAGGGCTTCCGTTCATTTTGAGAGAAAGCAATCCATGGGCGGCAGTATTGAACTGCAAGTGGCCACTTTTGGGTTTTCTTGAACAATAGATGTAATAATCATGAAGTATAGTGTCTGAAGCGGGTCAATGATTAATTATTGTAATATTTAATTATTATAGAGTGAAACAGTCGGTCCTGGAAGTAAAAACTCCATGAATCAATGACGTAATTTTGTAATAACCTTAAAATATATTGTTTTATCAACATTTGTAAATGAACATTTTTATATGTCTCCATTTTTGATTCGATTATGCTGTTCACTGCAATGCTTTCACTAAAGCTGTTAACAGTCTTGTACCGTTGTATTTTTGTCCGATTTTTAAATACTTCTTTGCTTCAAATCACAGTCTGTAATGTGATTCACCTCTGGTTGCAATGGTTCATGTCTTATAACGCTTTAGCGAAGACTTTTTAAAAATCCCTATGGAAAAAATGAATGGAAAAAATACTCCCGGAACCAACGGCGCTGAAAAAAGGGGCAGGACCTGTTGAACTCTATTGTTGTTATTATTTTGCTTTATTCTTATTTATTTATTTATTTATCAGCTGAAGGGCTCACATTAAGATGCTCATTTTTCCATCATGAATTATTATCACCCTTAAATATTTCCTTGTCACACTTGTTTGTAACAAAATGCTTTCTATTTTTCTAACACTTCTTGTTTTTGTATGCATCATAGTGAGAAAGGACATGGTCTCTTTGCTCTAAAATTTTGTTTTCCACATTCTAATTAACACCGTGTGAATGAAACCGCAGCAGATGAAGGCACCTCCCGCTTGGTTTCCACACACACACACACACACACACACACACACACACACACACACACACACACACACACACACACACACACACACACACACACACACACACACACAGAATTAATTCCTTCTGTAAGTGAGAAGCTTGTGATCCATAAGTGTTGACACTGTGAATTCTGCTTTACCACAGATAGCTGAAACATCTGCTGCCTCCCTTGTTGGTGCAAAACCAAACAATAAATTTAAAGGGCATGAAAATTAATTACTGTAGAATCATCAGAGTCGGTGCTGTGAAGCAAATGATCATCATTTTATCTGTTAATTCAAATGCGGTTAATAAGAGGTGTTTTCCGAGGGTTAGTAAACAAACTAAGCCTAAACTGAACTTTAACTTGAACTTAAACTAAACTGAACACAACATTTAATGTAATAAATGTAAATAAATAAATAGAGAGCAGAATATTATGGGACAAGCACCAAAACAGCCTAGCAACCAACTAAAAATGCAACTTCCTGGTTTATTTTAGCAACACCCTGCAGTGACAATCTAAAAGTAAGTCTTTTTTTTTTTAAGTGTGGTGCTAAAGATGCTCTCTGTGGAATGTTCCCACCTGTTTATGACACTGAAGGTGCAAGACGATGAGGCGAAGAGTAAGAAAATGCCTGACAGAGAGAAATTTGTAAGACACATTTATGCAAAGTGTTTCTTCTTACGAATGAAATTTGTGTCTGAAGGGACTTTTACTTTCTCCTTTCTCCTTGAATTTGCTTCTATGTACCACAATAACACCTGCAAAGCATCAATGTGCTGATGAACATTTGCATGTTTTAAAAAACCTCCAATGCTACAGGAAACACACACAGGGATTGTAAAAAAGCTTTAGTTAGTGAATGCTGGGTATTCCCCAGTAATGAGCTTTGAAGAGTGTGTGTGATGGATGGGAGAGTCTCCTGTCTCCTCTGCAGAGGTTGTCCTACTTTATCAGAACTGCAGCTATCGCTCCTGCTATCTTTCTTCGTCTGTCTCTTTCTGTTATCAGCAATGGGCTTTATCTTTGCTCGAGGTCAGGGTAGAATATTGCGTTTTGTCCTGTTCAGAGACGAATACTACATTGACGTGACACTGACTTATGAGATTTTTGTAATGAAGAGAGGTTTCTAATCATAGTAGATGACTGCAGGCCTGGTAGATGTTGATATCAGGTTTTCATTTGTTTGTTTTGTATTGATGTGTTGATGAAATCGAAATGTAAAATGAAATGGAAATGTGAAATTATCTTACGATTTCACCCAGTACATTTTTTTTTCAAAGGATGCTTTGTCTTAACTTTATCATACACTGTAAAAATTGCTTTCAGAATTTGTATTTGGGAATTATCTTTAGCCAGTTGCTTTTATAAATCTCTACTGTGATTGTGATTGGCCCACAAACACCTTACATATCTGTTGTATTTATGGCAAACTCAGTGAACCTGAAATATTAATGAAAAGCAGATCCAAATAAAGAAGATTAAATGCTTTTTACTGTCACACTCTCAAAAATGTTGGGTTGTTTCAAACCATGTTTGGGTCAAATATGGACAAACCCAACCATGGGGTTTCAAATTTAATGCAAAAACATAAACCAATGGGTTTGTCCATATTTGGACAAACATGAGTTGTTGAAACAACCCAGCATTTTTTAGAGTGCAGTGTAAACAGCTTTTAATCTAAATGCTTAATGTCAATAATAACAATTAACTTTTTCTAGATTTATGAAAATATTCAATAAGAAATGCTGACAAAAAGAATAAAACTATCTACAAGGCCAAAGCCTAAAGAACAACATTGTTTTTCATAATTATAACAATGATGATCAAATGTAATATCAAAGAGTGGCTGTGTTTGTAACTTGTTCTGAATGACACTGTTAACCAGGTTCCTGTGTTTACTGGGTGTCCCTCAAGGCTCAGTTCTCAGCCCCCACCATTTTTAATTTACAAGCTTCTTCTTGGACAAATAATCACATCATGGTTTCAGTTTCATCGCTATTGGTCATCATGACTCAACTCTTCAATATAAATAAAAGTTAGTAATATTTTATTATTTAATAAATATATTACAGTAAATAATATTATAAATTCAAATTTAATATTTATTTGTTTGTTTATTATTCATTATCATAAATGTTTAGTAATTTATTTTTTGAATTAGCCTATAGATAATTTTTACCCCTTAAACCTTGTGTCTTTCACGTCTACCAGGCTTAAAAGATACGGGAATAAATATTTTTTTTTTTTTTATGTTGTGTTCCCTCATGCCCTTAGCCACTTTAGGGATGTAACAACAACAATAATTATATAATCTATAAAAGAATAAGTGCAAACCACCTTTATTCCGCAAGTTTGCAATGTCTGATACACAATGATGAAGTGAAGTTTCACTCATAGTTGCCGCAGACAGAAAACAAAAGAATAGGAAGTATCATCAGCAAAACTTGAAATGGCTCAGTGATTTACAGCAGAGCAAGAACTGAACACAATCAAATATTACTGTCACTGTCACTTGATGCTGGATCTGGTGAAGAAGCTGTCAGCGATCAAAATGTTGAAAATGATAGTTTTGAGAATATGTTTGAGATTGTTGTGAATATGAGCCAGATCCTGAATATACTGGAAAATGAGCTCTGACGAAGACAGTGATGATGGTATAAAACATCTGCTCAAACTGAACCTTTCCAAGATCCAAAAGGTATAAATATGCTTTATTTCATTCTTCTGTAATTCTTACTCTAATATCAGGAGAGTTTTATAGTATTACGGCAGGTATAGATCTATCTGCGTTAGATATAGATCCGGGTCTCTAAAGTACGGTGGCCGAGAGAGCTCAACGCGGTGCAACTGAAGAAAACATGCAAATAGATAAAAATACATGCAAACAGAAAAAAACACATGCAAAGAGATAAAAATACATGCAAAGAGAAAAAAAACACGTGCAAATACCCGAATATGTAACAATGATTGGCGAAACGTAATGGTTATTGTTATTATTGTGATTAATTTAATAGTAACCCAGGGCATATGCCTAGTTTGAATGTGTAAGGCTGATTAAACTTATGATTTATATAAGTGTAGATAAATGACTGGTCAAACTGGCATGGTTCAGCAAACCATAAGCTGGAAATGACAGAGAGATGGATGTATCACAGCTTCATGACATTCTGAATGGATAGAATGAGAGATGCGTGTCTTTGGGGTCAAGGGTGGGTGAGGCGAGCGTGGGGAGATTAAATATCTCCTTTATCTTTTCAGTGGGACGTAACCCCCACCATCACCTCTACCCCTCTCTTCTCTATCTCCCCTTGTAAGACAGGGAAATTCAGCATCTGAATCCAAAGCTCAATGCCAGAACTGCTGCACTGTTTTCAAAAGCAGGATTGCAGAGTGAGTTTGGCTTTATTTCATTTCAAACCTTTCAAAGGTGTTATGTGATGAAGTGAATATCTTCATGTCAGAGGTTAGACATGTCATGATGTAATGTGTCCTTCATGCCTGACTGGTTCGATAGAGACTTTGCGCTCATGAAGCTCTTTACACGCCTTAGAAAAGGAAAAGCTGTTAGCATCACATACTGACGTTCACTGCTGAAGCTTTCACACCTCAGAAAAGACACTTTAGCAGGAGAATCAGCTTCTCTGTTCTCTCTTCTCACTTGTTCTTTTTCTTCCGCTCATCTCAAATTGCACTCTCTTGTTTTTTTTGACTGAAGGGACTTCACAGCAAATGACCCTTACTCGAATGAAAGGACAGTGTGGGTTTGTAGATAATAACAGTTGTGTGTGTTTGTGGCGCTCAATAATACAGTGCAATTGAAAGCAATTCAAATAGTCCAAAAAATATAGCACTTCCTCTATCGCCTTTAGTTTAATTGCATGCACAAATGGTAGAGGGGTTATCATATCTAATTCTGTATTTGCATATTGCAGCTGTGTGTGACTATATTAGTATGTGAGTGAACATGGACAAGGAATGCCTAATACATGAACAGACTTGATCTATAAATGCCCGCTTTTACTTATGATGTATTTATCAATAACATTGTCAATTTGTGCTCAAAGAGAGAAATATATAGAGAGGAGCATCTGAAAACACATTAGAAAACATTAAAATGCTGTCAGTATTTTCATTATGACCCTTCCCTTTTGTTTATCTCTATTGCGTTTCAGTCTAAATATGTCCACAGCAAACCTGTGATGAATTAATTATGAGGAACACCTGGCAGATCTCTCTACAGACTGGAGTCGGTGTGTGTGTGTGTGTGTGTGTGTGTGTGTGTGTGTGTGTGTGTGTGTGTGTGTGTGTGTGTGTGTGTGTGTGTGTGTGTGTGTGTGTGTGTGTGTGTGTGTGTGTGTGTGTGTGTGTGTGCTATTTCAAATAAATGCTGTTCTTTTGAACATTCTAACAGACATCCTTCCTTTATAAGAGTCTTGAAAAAAAAAAGTATTACGGTTTCCACAAAACTATTATGTAGCACAACTGTTTTCAACATTGGTAATGATAGGAATATGATTTCTGAAGAAAAATATTTTTTTTCCTGAAGGATTTACTGAGATGATGCAAGAAAAAGAATATAATGAAGAAGGTGAGGGATTCCTGAATAAACATATAGTGTATTTCATACATTTGTATAATGTCTAGAGATTCCTCTCATTCTGACAGAGCTCATCAAATGTTTAGTGCTACCAGCACATCAAGATCCTGAATGAGTACCTGAACCAAGCATACTAAGAATACAAACATTGCACGCATACTATTTCACGCATATATAAAAATATTGTGAATGTATGCATAGAATACCTGTTTGCCACTTGACCTTTAATTTACAGTGTGATAAATAAGTCAAATGTAAACTTATATATATTTTTTATTTTATTTCCAAGAGGACTGGGTGCCTCTTTAATGCTCACTTGTAACATGATGAGGTCATGTGACAGTAATGTAGTGTACTACTGTTTAAAACATGTAATAATAGAGTAGAATCCCTACTGTTTATATAGTGTATTCTGGAGGATCATATTGCATATTTTGAATCCACGACTGAAGATTAATGTCTAACATTATTTTGGCATGTAATATACACTTAATGCATATTTTACAACAAGATTACTCTGTGTTGAATATTTAATGCATTACACCGAACAAATGCAGCCATTCCTTGCGATCAATGTGAGGGTGAGATAGAAATAATGTGTTGCTCCATTTGATAATTGCATGAAAAAAGCAGATTTCCTAAGACTCTAAAATTCCCCTAGAGAGAGCAAAAGATCTGTCTCTCTCTGGTTCTTTCTTTTTTCCTTCTGCCACTTCTGCCATTGACCCAGATTTCCTGGCACAGCATGATGGCATTTTTGGCAAGAAACAGAGAGAGCGAGAGTGAGAGGCAGAGACTTGAACACCCGGCAGACGTTGAGTGGAGTTCAAACTAGTTTAATCCCTAAAAGTGATGTGGTTAACACAATGTTTAATGTTGTACCCTAACCTCTGGAGTGTAGTTGTGTAGTCTGTGTAGGGACCGGTCATGTATCTGCTGCACCGTAATCACACCATAAGAGCTCTAATTATGGGTTGATGTTAATTACCATGATTCTGTTTGGTCTTGTGAGGTGCAATGAGTCCTTTTCCTGTCTGGGACTCTCCAGATTTCTTTAAGTCTCTGTGTCTTTCCTCCCGTCTTATCTTTTAACTCATCTGAACTGATTTACAATTTCTGTTTTATCAGCCTCTTTTACAAATAAAGTATTATAGTGACAACACCCACAGGAAAGACAAGTAGCAAATACCATCTTTTTATCACAGTCGTTTGTTCTAGACAACAATGACAGTAAATGGAGAGCAAATGGAAGACTCCTGTGGTAAAATTCCCTAGTAGTCTCACATGCGTCTTCTCTAAAGTTTCAGAATAGATCTCAACAATGTCTCAAAAAAGGGCTCTGATTTGTCAAAGTATGTGGCCAAAATGACGAATACTGTTATTACAGTATTATTTATACTATATTACTTTTTGAATTAGCTTTGATTTTTATATTTTAATTTTAATTTGTTTGATTTTTAATTATTTTATATAGTTTTTTTTAACATTACTATTTAATATATACTTTTTAGGTTTAATTTATTTTTATTTCCGTTTAAGTTCTGTTTTCATTTTTATTTAAATTCTAGGTAGTAATTTTAGTGCTTCAACTTTAGTGCCAAAGTACATTTTTTAAATTTAGTTTAGTTAAAATCGTTCATCTAATATTTATGTTTTTTTTTCAATAATTAAAAAAAAATAGTTTTTAGCTAACGATAACCCTCTAAAATGCTATTTGAATTCTTTTATTTGTTGTAAAATAAAAGCCAAAATTAAAAAATAGAAGGTTTTAAGTGAAATATCTGAGACCCAGATGTGATTACTAAAATAATAATCAACCCAATCTCATGAGAAAACGTAAAAATGTTACGAGGTGGCAATTTCGTATGAATTTGCACAAAGTGATTCATACAAAAACGCATAACTTTATAGAAAAAAAGTATGCATGAAGCTCCACCCCTAAAGCTACCATCGTGTAAGCAGATCGTACTAACCCGTACAAGTGAGATCATACAAATTCATACGGAGTCACAACTCTAAGCTATCAAAAAAAACTCTGCGCCATTAAATGTTCCTCTGGGCATTTTTTTTTTACACTTCTGCCTAACAAAACAGTTTTCAGTCACAGAGTGCTCATATGGCTATCAAGCTTATGTTTACTGAGTGCAGAGTGCAGAACCTGCTTGTTTTTCCCACTTTCACCCTTAGGAAACGCACACCCTTCCTTCACATAGAGCGCTGTGGCCAAAACATACGTCAGTACTATCTCAGCGCACTTTCCCTCAGAGCGATGGGGAACGGAGAACGATATTTCCAGCTCAGGTTCACTCATAATCTGAGGCGACTGTTTGCCTGCATCCTGTGTTTGTATTTTATCCGCCTTCCATCAGTGTGACGGATGACTGATGTGATCTGGCAGAGTAATTACAGCTGATTGGAACTGTTTCAAACACACAAAACACATTGGCTTCATTTGATGCCTGCCATTATTTGTTTGCTTAATTCGTTTACCTTGTTGTGTGTGTCATTAACTGTTTGCTTGCGAACATATGTAGACCTCAGATGCAAAGCAGACTGCAGCAAAAACTTTACAAATCACAGAAATACACAGGCTGCATGCTGGCTCTTTCCTAGTAAGTTTGCTGCAGTCAACAGGGATGCTCTCATTTCCCAGCTTTCCTCCTCCAGAATGACCTCTGCATTAGTATGATTGATTTGGGTGGAGGGTTTCCGTCTCGGGGGATCTCTGCCTAGCAGGTCAAGCACTGAAAGCACTATAGCAGCTAAGCTTGAGAATTAGGTCTGGTCTTAAGGGGAGGTTTACAGCCTCAGCACTGGGATTTCAAGAACTGCTGCCTTAAATACATAATCATTAAGAGCAATCGACAGATATTTTACACAATTTATCTCACAATTCAGACTTTTTTTACAATTCTGAGAAGAAATATCTGACCTGACATATAAACTTACAATTCTCAGACTTGCAAGTTTATATCATGCAGTTATTTTCATAATTGTGAGGCAAACTCACAATTGTGAGTTATAAAGCCCAAATTGCGAGATATAAACTTGCAATTTTGAGAAAAATAATAATAAATGTTACAGGCATGCAGGGCCAGGCGCGACGCAAGTGTTTTTTGCTAGTTTCAGCCTGACGCAGTTATCATTTTCACATCCTGTTTAAATAGCAAATGCATTTGCACCCATTTGTGCGCCCATGGGTGTGCTGATCTGAAAACGAGGTGTGATGGCGCGTTGCTATTTTGAGGCAACTGACATAGACTGGAAATATCTGCTTGTGCGTGAGGTTAAAGTGTACGAATAGAACATCTACGGGACAAAGTGTACACGCATTGTGGACCCGCCTATAGGCGCACATTAATAACGCGCTCTTTAAATAACAAAAAAGGTTTCAGTTGGTCAATGGCGCAATATTTGTGTTATTTTTGCTCTCTGGAGAGGCGTTCAGTTTTTCTGCTTGAAAATTCCATCATGTAAATAGCTAATCCGCCATGGTGCGAGCGCAACTGAAACACGTTACACCCAAAACACACCCTTTACTCTTTCAGAGAATAGGGACAACTCTTTTAGACCATGCGCCAGGTGCGCTGACCATTTTCCCCGTCGTTAAACTAACGTTGTAAGTGCACTTGCGCCATGTGCTTTAAGACCATGCGCTTAGATCATTAAAATAGGCCCCTAAATGTCATTTCATGCTGTAACTGTAGGGTCAGTACTATAGACTGTAAAAAAAAATTGATGCATTGTCTGTGAGGTCACCCGTAGATTTCTGAAGAGATTTTTTGAAGCCCAAACTGGCAGAACCGGCCATCGCCATCTTGGCAGCGTGTTACTCCCAGGTAACTGAAAATGGGAAAAGAGGCGGGACTAGCTGAGGTGATGTGACGGCTAACAGATAGCAGACAAACGGCTTGTCGAGCACCGGCAATCCACCTGTCACTCAAGTGGTCACACCCTTAATTAAGCAGATATTTAAGTTATAAAAAAAAATCACCCCCCTCACAGTTTTCATGAAGGGAAAAATTAGCTATATAGATCAAAACCACTTTTTGTACCAGACTGTAAACATATTTTTTTATTCTGTAAAGTTGGGCATTTTAACTATGGAACTGACTCTCTTTTGCAGCCCGTCTCTAGCGGCCAGTTGATGAATTGCAGTTTTAGTCACTTCCGTGTTGGATTCAAGAGAGAGACAGGATGGTTGCTGCTTGGCTAATTCATTATGCCCTCTATGAACTGTGTATGTGAATATTATGTAGATCTATTGTTTACATGAAATTAATGCTTTAATTGTAGGGTAATTGACACAGGTTTTATCCGTCCAGTCTTCGACAATGGTATTCCATTAAAATGAGACCATCTATTTTGCATTCCGATTCTGACATCCAAGGGCACTTTAGCATTTTGGAATTTGGCAAAGACATTTTGTCTCTTAATCCCTGGATCTTGCCCGTTTTCCTCCACTTGTTACTGCCACCACAATGCGCGCACCACTCCCAAATGGTCTATAGCGATGGGCACTTTCAAAACACTGCTTTGTGAAGCTTTAAAACCTTTGTGAATCATTTGTTTCAAACTAGTGATTTGGAGTGCGTATAAAACTGCCAAAATCATATAATTTCAGTAAACAAAGCTTCATTACATCATAACTGTTTCAAAACGTTTTGAAATTTCAATGCAGGGATGATCTCTGTGAACCCATGAACCAGTGTCTATATGGTTTTTACCTGATCTCAGATCCAATTTATAGACATTTGTAATGACACAATTGCATAATAAAATGGAAATGTTGTAGTTAATAGTCTCTTATTGGCCTGATTAAGCAGGATCTCAAATAAAACACAAAAAAGCCCTACAATTTAAGAAAATAACACACACGCCTATTATATAGATATTTTACATTTAATCCCAGACAGCAACATATTGTCGGCCCTGATCCGGCCCACATCTGAGTCCACGTGTACCAGATGTGGGCCAGATCTGGGCAGACACTATGTTGCTGTCTGGGATGGTACTGATTTGTAAAAGTGTTTTTGTGCATGTTTGGGCTGAGATTGTGTTGCATTTACACTGTTCTAGGCAGAAGGCGTCACCAGCATGTGGCAATTTGAGTACTTTGAAACAGTGAATCATTTTTCAAAGCAATTAGTTCAAATGATTCAAAGTTTTAAAAAACGTAGTTTCCAGGCCTCTCACAATACTAGGTCTCTTCTCACCATCCCAACTGTTTTACCCTCCATTTTCTCCATGTGGAAAAAAATTGCTATTTTCTTAGTGAACAAATAAACAATGAATAGCCAACGGCTTTTAGTTTAAGTCGCAGCCTGACAAAACCACACTTGACAGCTTGTACGGAGGTCACTTACTTTGCAACCAGTTGATGGTTAGGAAAGAAAATGAAGGATGAATGTTAGTAAAACGAAGCTCAACTGATGACACACAAACTACAAATGGAGAGGACATTTGATTGGACAGAAATATGTGTACAACCATGTATCAATGATATGTTGTATATCTGAAGTTACTTGTGTAAACTTGTAGGGGTAGACTATCATATAGATGACCTCAGAACAAACAAATGGACTACAAGCCAGAATTTTGATATCATTTGACAGGGTCTTTAAGGTACATAAACTGCAGCCACAGCTGCTTTAATAAGTATCAGCCATCTCAGAAAAAGCACATGCACATATTCTCCCAGTTAAAGGTGGGACTGTGTGTTATACTGTATCTACCTGATCAATCTGTGCTCTGTGAGAGAGAAAATACCAGTGCAGGGGTTTACAAGATAAGCAGTATCCCTCTCTTCGTGGCCTACATAAGCTCCAATGGCCACCTCAGCCAAGCTATGATTTCCATCTAATGAGGATGAGCTTATGGAACATCTGACTCAGCATCCGAGCCAGTGACGAGCTTCACTTTGCTACTGACGGGTTTGTGCGGGAATTACAATCATCTTGAGTTTTGTATCCACCCTGTTACATTCAAAATAGCGTAAGGCCAGGGTTTCAGATTAATGCAAAATCTCTAAAGCTATCAGATATCATTGCTCCACACACCTCACAATGTTGTGCAGAGGACAATATTAACATCATTACAATGATTTTTCTCATAACAGAGTGGAACTTGTTGAGCTTGTTGAGGCCAATGTCACTCCCTAACTTGCCAGAAAAAACTAAATATTTTTAAATTATTTTATAGTAAAAAAGGTATATTTGTCCTCAACTTGATGTTAAAAAAGGACAAATAACAGTCTAACAATTGTTTTGTTTATAATTATTATTTTAAAGGAGCAAATGCCACAACATATGGTCCCCTTTAGACATTTTACTAACTATGAGTAACGTAGCAACTACGTGCCAACTATACCAGTCAGTAGAGTATTAGTAGACTGTCTGCTTAATATCTGTTTACACTTTATTTTGATACTCCTCCAACAGACATTCTACTGACTGTAAGTAATTTTGCAACTACATGTCAACTTATTCTACAAACCTGAACCCAGACACCTAACCCTAACCAAAGAGTTTACTAATAATCTTAGTTAGTTGACATGTGGTTACTTATAGATAGAATGTCTAAAGTGGACCATCGAAGTAAATTGTAACCATAATAATTTAAGCAGAATTCCATGTTTTGAATCAATCTAACCCATTAAAGTAATGGTCTGATGAATGGTGAAAGAAAAATGGCAGAAATTCAAAAAATAGCATCGAAAAATAACATAAAATTCACTGAGAGCAAATGCAGGATATTAATTCCAAAATGTAAAAATGAACAAACACATAACTCACCACATTGTTATACTGTGAAGTTTGTTTTACGAATTTGTATGGGCAAGACAGCAGTGGTCGCAAAGTTCAATATGACACAAAAGTGTGAGTGTGTGTGGTTGTTTATGCTCAGTGGAGAATGAAATGGAATGTAATATTGCTGTACATAACAAATTGAAAGGAAAAACCCTCATGGCATTCAGAGCCACAGCTTTTCCCTTATGGTTTCTTTTTCTTTTCCTTCTTTGCCTCCTGCACTGATTCACACTATGAATGTTAATGCCAGTGTCATCCCACTGCGACAGGAAATCTGACTCTCTTTGAATGATGCAACTGTTTGGTCACATCCTGTATCTCTCTCCGCACTCACATTCAAATGTAAACTTGATTACTTTCAAAAAAGGAAAATCTTGGCGGACAGGAAAACGACCCTGAAGAAAATCACAGATGTTCTTCTCAAGTGAACAAGAATTCAAACACACATGCAAAAACAGAAATGATCTTGAGTTTGATTTCCATGGTCCTGTTGTCAGTTGGTGTATGTGTGTGTGTGGGAAGAAGGAATCCAGCTGGACCGAGACTCACAGTCCACAGCTGGACATGAACCGTTACAACCTAGAGCTACATTTAACACACCAATTTCCTCCACTAATGATGCACCACCTTAAACACATTTATGCATGTTAAAAGAATGTGTTGAGGTTAAAGAGTCACAAATTAAATAGCTTGATGCGTGCAGATTGAATATGTAAAAAAGTGAATCGCAAAAAAAAACTGGTGCATTTAATCTGTTGTAGAAACAACTTATCAGTTATAATTCTATTCTTCATAACATTCAATTTCACATTTCAGATAAAATATAAAGTTATTGGCTCATTATTTATATCAGCTAATGCTAACTTATGCTAAATTATGACACAAGTATAAAATAATATTTGTGGCAACATCCACCCAAATGTTAAAAAAGGACAAAAGAAAGTCTAACAAGATATTTTCAGCACTTTTATTTTCAAAATGTTTCTATTTACACAAAATGTTCTCATGTTTTTAATTCAGGTGAGGAAAGGTACAGAATTCAAGCTCAAAGTTGGCAGAGACATTCAAAATTTCCTACACAAGGATAGAAAGAGTAAAAATTGTGTATTTATTTACAGTATATTTGATTTCAAGTTATAACGTTTAGAAATCTTCCTCATTGTCCATCCGACATCATCTTTTTCCTTCAAGAGATTTCAAATGGAAACAAAAAAAATATACACACATTCTCTTTATAATAATTTAGCAATTGATATTGACAACGATAAGCGACAAGGTGTTTTATATATTGCTAGGCATTAAAACAGAGTGACGTGCTGGAGAACAATATTGTGAATGGAAAGGCCAATTAGAGAGCTGCTCCCATCAAAACAACTCCTTTAAATCTAACACCACTAACCACATGACCTTTTAAACTTCTGTCAATGGTTTAAGAATAGCTATAAAAGTGTCTAATTGGCATAATTTACATTCTTCTGCTAAATTTGGGGAAATTTCAAACCATCAGTGGGATTTGATATAAGACTTCAGCATTGGATAAATTGACTGTGGGAGCACTCAAACAAAAAGCTCCTAAACTAAGGTCATTCCCCCTGTTTTTCCAGAGATCATGTGACCAGACTCAGAAGTGTGAATACCAAGACTAAACAGCTAAGGGACACTTGAAGGGACAGTACACTGTTTGTCTGATATGTATAAGTGAGCAAAGCCACAACATCAGACTCAATTCAGGAAACATTCAAACAGGTTAAAATGGCTTATAAAGCAAGGACGGACTGATTACATTTGCAGATTTCACACGTAAATATCCTCAAACTGCATTTTGGCTTCAGTAATCAATTACAATATACACAATAGATTGAATTTGCACTTCATTTAACTTTATGAATACAGACTTAGTCATCTTTGTCCTTTTTAAGAAACAGAGGGGTTCTGTAGCTAACAGCAGTCTTCTGAAAACATCTATTATTTCATTGCCATTAGTAGATGGTTCCTCAAAAAAAAAAACACTTCAAACAGATATCTCGTTGCTTTAATTTTAAAAAAAGGCACTCTAGTGACCTTCAAAATAAAACATGAATGGGTTAAATGTAATATAAGATACAGTTTTGATTTAAGAGGTAGCTGTGGGACATATGGCAAGGATGTGACAGATAAAGAAGTGACACTTTCTGGGATATAATAGGCTGGGTTTTTGTTTGTTTGTTTGTTTGTTTTCCAGACACTGAACAATTGAAAAATGTCAGATTTATAAAGAGAGCTGAATCAACAATTCTTATGGCTCGAGAAATGCATACAAAAAATGTTTTCTCTAATGTTCTGTCATCAAAGCTAAGAAAAGCACCAGCAAAAAGGACTCAACTTCAGTTTCTGCAGCACCACTCCAACTGGAGATTTGAAAAAAGAAAAGAAAAAAACCTTACAAAGCAGACTTGACTCGGATGCAGGAGCTGCTACAGGGAGGCACACACTCGTATTTCAGTAACTGCATAGCGTCATGGACAAATGATCAGATTATGGATTATATCTCGGGATTATCTGATAAAAAATTTCTAATCTCAAAATCTCTCTATGGCCAATTAATTAGCATTCAATGTTTCAGTCTTAAACATGTCTGTTTATAAACGTGATATCTGCATAATTAGTATTTTGTGAGGCTTTCAAATGTGTTCTGTTAAATAGGATTATGGGTTTTAGTCAGGGTAGACAACATTCAATTTGGCATGATTGAGGCTGTAAGGGATTGACATACACACTGGCTCTTTCCCAAGTGAAACAATGGGGTGTATAGCAGGGATGGGCAATTTTGGTCCTGAAGTGCTGCTGTCCTGCAGTGTTTAGCTCCAACCCTAATCAAACACACCTGAACAAGCCAATCAATGTCTTCAGGATTACTTAGGCTACAGGCAGGTGAGTTTTTTGTATAAGGACTGGAGCTAAACTCTGCAGGACAGCAGTACTCCAGGACTGGTGTTGCCCATCCCTGGTGTATAGAATATCCCATTTGTCATTTTAGTTTCGGAAGGTGCTCACAAGCGCACACTTAAGGCCACTATGCATCTTTTTGCTGAGCCAGAATTGATGCAGACTATTACCCAACAGTCTAGTCAGCATTAGTTTCAAAACCTTTTGAATCAGAAGACCGCAAGGACTTAGAATAATATTTAAAACGAAGTTCAGTAGATTTAAGATTAACATCTAATTTTCCAACACACCCAATAGTAAAATCTATTAAACTGACTATACTTATATCCCTCATAGTCTTGTTTTCATTCACATCAAATTAAAATTGGCGTCTACCCTAACTAAGGTCCATTAGGTTTATTTCAGCATAATGATTGAGGATGGCGAGGTAGATAGTGAAAATAAAGAAGAGGATTGCAGAAGATACACCCAGCAACAGTCTTCCGTAGTAGTAGGGGGCGATAATAAAAAGTATAATAAAAATGACCATTACACTTTAAAATGCATGAGGACATCCTAGCCAAGGAATGGAGATTTACATGTTAGTACTCTAATGTTCAAACACTTCTACAGTACAAAGTACCAAAGAAAACAAAACAACTGCTATCCTCCTACTCCACCTCTACCAACGTGCTCTTCGTAGACATCTTCAGACAGCATAATAAGAATATCAAGTTTTAAATGGGACAGATTCATAATGAAATATGATGAATCATATCATCCAGTCCTTTTTTAGAGAAATCCAGGGGTAGATTCTGAGTTTCATATTTTGGCTGGTTTGAAAATGGAACATGGTCCAAAGAAGTTGCAGAGTTTATAATGTGGTTGAAACAACCTTTGCTGTTTGAAACTTTCTTCTTAACCATCAAAGACAAAAGTAGTCCATTGTAGACTTTTGAAAAAGGTAAGTTGTACATTAACTCGTAGAATCCATCAATTGCTGGTTATGGGACAAATTAACAGCTACTCCAAGCAATACTATTTGTGGACAAGAGTAAGGGCCACTCGGTAGTTGTGATGATACGTTTTACTCTTACTGAAGGCCATGTTGAGGTTCTTGGTTTGTGTAGTTCAGCTGCATGCTTTATGTTTCCTTGATATCTACATGAAATTCATTAAGACCTGGTGTCAACTTGGGTTTGGATTACTCAAGTTCTCCCATGGGGATCGAAATGGCTGGCTAAGCTGTCCTGTTGGCTGGATAAAGAACAGAGGAATGGCTGAGTTTAAGGAGAGGTCTGACTGAATGATTGTGGAATTGTGGAATTCAGAGTCAGGACTGGCTGGTTTACACTGGAATGATGGACTAACCATGTGAAATCTTGACAGTGGAATGGTGGACCTAAAAGGGAGGTCTACTTTCTCCCCACCCTTGGCATTAAAGTGAGCTGGTTACACTGAGGTCTGGTTTGGAAACTCTCCAGATGCAGGAATTCTCCAAGGTCCCATTGTTGTAACCCTGAAGGTTTTTTTTTTTAGTTAAGATATGAAGTATGTGTGTTTGTTTAAGGGTGTGTCTGTGTGTATTGGCGTATGTGGCAGTGGATTTGTGTGGCAGTTTGTGTGGGTTGAGGGTTGATAGTTGTTATTTTGTATAGTTTTTGGGAAGTGTCAGAAGAGGCCACCCTCATCCTCACTCATTACTGGTATCGAATCGTTCTTCAGTTCCCATGGATGACTCTTGCACTCGATGCTTGCACTGACCATGGTTATGTCGTGTGGTGGAGCGGGAGTCGCGGGCAAAGCAGGAAGTGACGGTTTGTGAGTTGCAGTCACAAACTGAATCCTGCAATAACAAAAAAGGACTCAAAAGTTAAGATATTTACTTGATTCAGGGTTTATGCTTTGGAGGAAGAGGGAGTTTGTCTAACACAATTAGTTGTTCATGATTAAACTCACCTCCAAGGTACTAGAGTTTGTACTCATTGCATCCTTCCCGGTGGCTACCAACTCGTCTTTTTGTGTTTTCATAAACCTCTTGTTGACGATCTTCGTGATATTGTCTGTGCCAATCAAGGCTCCAGGTAGGTATTCAGGCTTCGGTTCATCCATCGTGCCCGCTGGCGCAGTCCTGACGCAAACATTGGAAAGAAACTCCTGGACCATGCCATACTTCTGAGATCCCGCTTCTCCCAGACCGATACCTATACTAGGACAGGAGGGTTTCCCAGCGGCTTGTCTCCCTGGGCACTGATCTGCTTTCCATAATGATTCAACACTTCCGGAGTGTTCCACCACACTGAACAGACTGGTCAAGCCATCATTTAGGCCGCTAAGCACTGGACTGTCACGTGTGGTGGTGGAACGGGCCCAGGCAGAACCGATCTGAGATCCACTACGGTTATGCAGATTCCAGACACTGCGGTCCCTTGAGGATGTTGAGGAGGTCTCGAGTTTGGAAGAGGAGGTGGAAATCCTGCGGGTGAGCTTAGGTGAGCCATATTTTGGTGAGCAACAGGGTCTATCTATGCGACTGTGCACTTTATCCAGAGATGAAGAGATCTGTCTGGAGCGTGCAGATGCAAGTGAGGTGGATGGACGAGGAGACCATGTTTTCCCTTGAAGGCCTCTAGTAGTTGAAATGGCATCAGTTTGTAGGCCAATGCTGACAAACTGTGCTGTCTGCGTTCCTGTACTAGAAACACCAACTGTCTGGCTCCCAGAATCTTTGCTGCACTTCCTCTCCAGGGAACTGGAACGAATGGCCTGTCGTACACAGTTTGTCATCTCCTTCATGTCATCGCTAAGGTTGCCTGAAATCTCAAGTCCATGGAAAGGTGCAGAACCTCCTGTCCGTCCTTCAAGTAGGTCTCTATGCTGCTGTGAAAGTGAGCTCAACCACTGCTCATAAGCGGATGAGGAAGTGGTGGATAAGGGTACAGACACAGCAATCTGACCTGATAAATCTATCATGGCTGCATCCCTAGATGATAGTCCTTGCTGGGGATCCTGGTGGGCCTTTTCTTTGACTGGCCTCCTCTCCATTCTCCGCACTGTTGGAGGGCTGTAATAGATGCGAATGCCCGTCTTATCTGGAGCGGTGTAGCTTCTCTGGATGTACTCCTTGCTCAGCTCCAGTCCCGGGAAGCTGCTGTTCGAGTTGGTGCTTGGGCAGTCCCATGTCTTAAACTGGTCATGCTTTTCGAATATTGCTGAATCGCTGGTCAGGTATTTCCAATTCTTTTTGTTGAGATCACTTAAGTCAGTGCAAGCCAGAATGGAGGCCGGAGCAGTAGATTGGTGCTGTGCAACATTGCACTCTTTAACTCCACTGACCATGTGACCAGGAAGGAACAGACTGGTGTCCAGCAGACTTTTAAATTCAGAGAGGGCAGACACTGATTTGGTCCTGTGACGGGAGAATGGAGATTATCATAAAACAATCATGTCTGATAAAAATGGGGATGCAATTTAGAATGCAATTTATGAAAGTCATTTTACCTTTGCAGTGCTGAACTGTTCGTGGCTACATCTGTTAAGGTTTCTTTCTCAGACATTTTGTCATGAAGAGACTGAAAAAGAAATGATCTATTTTAGTTAAGTTTTGCAGCATGCCATGGTCATCCTCCCGCCACAGTACTCCCATTCATTAATGTGGTATTACTGAGTCAGACGATATTCTCTTTAGGAAATGAGGTCATTCAAAACAGCTTGTTTCCTCTGTGGGGGTAATGATAGTGGTGTGGTTCATCAAGTCTATTTAAATGACCCAATTTTTCTCAATGAGGCATGTTATTAGACTTTTCTCATTCAAGATCTCATATGAAACAAAGAAATTAGAGCACAGAGCTTGATTGGCACAAAGAGGCAGAGAGTAAAAGGAGGGGTGGGCGGGCTTACTTACAGTCTGGTTAGTACAGACATACTGACCACACTGTTTCAGGCTTCTTTCCAATTGGACAGCACAAGCTGCACAGCCACATGGATTTTCTTCATTCTCTCATAACAGTACCAAATTTGTCTATTTTCTTTATATATATATATATACATTATACATGCTGCCACTGGGTAATATTATAAGAAAACATGGAATTAATTTCCACTGTTATGCTGATGACACTCATTTATATATCTCATCACGACCAGATGAAAACACTAACTTATCTAACTTGACAGAGTGTCTAAATGATATAAAATGCTGGATGACGTGTAATTTCCTGCTATTAAATTCAGATAAAACAGAGGTATTACTTATTGGTCCAAATAACTACCCACAAAATCCCTTACAATACAACTTTAATTTAGAAGGATGTCCTGTTACTTTATCCACTACAGTAAAAGACCTGGGTGTTATACTAGACCGCAACTTGACTTTCGAAAATCATATTTCATATGTTACAAGAACAGCCTTTTTCCACCTTAGAAACATTGCTAAGCTACGTAACATGCAATCTGTTTCTGATGCAGAAAAGTTAGTTCATGCATTCATGACCTCGAGACTAGATTACTGTAATGCTTTATTAGCTGGTTGTCCTGCATTCTCAAAAAACAAGCTACAGTTAGTGCAAAATGCAGCCGCTAGAATTCTTACTAGATCAAGAAAATATGATCATATAACACCTATTTTATCATCTCTACACTGGTTACCTATTAAGTTCCCTATCAATTACGAAGTATTACTGCTGACCCATAAAGCCCTAAATGGTATAGCTCCGGTGTATTTAATGAACCTTCTATCGCCCTACAATCCATCGCGTTCTTTAAGATCACTAAATTCGAGGCTTCTGGTCATACCTAGGATATCTAAGTCCACTAAAGGAGGGAGGGCATTCTCACATTTAGCTCCTAAACTCTGGAATAGCCTTCCTGATATTGTTCGAGACTCAGACTCGCTGTCCCAGTTTAAAACTAGATTAAAGACGCATCTCTTTAACCAAGCATTCACTTAAAGCTTACCTCTTATACTACTGCTGAATCAGTTCGAATGCATTAATATTATGAACATCAGCTATGCTAATTATTTCCCATCTGCCTTTCTGCTGTTATCTCGGGACGCTAGTCCCGAGGTAAATAGTGTTCGTCAGCTCCAGTTTGTATCCAGCCTCTCGCGGAAACTTCAGATGCCCCAACACCTGCGATGAGACGACTCAACGCCTGTGAAGAGACGACTCGACGCCTGTGAAGAGACGACTCAACGCCGGCGATATGTTATGCCCTAAATTAATACAAGATTAACTGACTATATTTTTCAATGTACATTTCAGAAATGCACTTTCTGTAAAGCTGCTTTGAGACAATGTGTATTGTGAAAAGCGCTATACAAATAAAATTGAATTGAATTGAATATATCACCAAATCAAATTCCTTGTGTGTGCAAACATATTTCACAATAAAGCTCTTTCTGTTTCTGATTCTGATATGCAAAACCAGCAATTTCAGCTGCAGCTGCAAGTGATGCAACACACAGGGAGTGAGCATACCGGCGCTCTATGGAAATGTTTAGAGATATTGTCATATCCTCCCATTATGTGAGGGGAGCCCTGAGTCAGTGAAGGAAGTGTGGGGATGAACAATGCGGAAAATGTCATAATGACATTTTCACAGACCAATATAAAACAGATTAAAATGACTCAGAAAAACATGAAAGCAGGGGAACAAGCTTTGGTAATACAAAAAAAAGCTTCCCAGGCCTTTAATTCACTTGAAGCTTGACCATAAAAGTTATTGTTCACCCAAAAATAAAACTTCTGTCATCATTTCCTCCCCTCATGTAGTTTCAAACCCAAACAAGTTTCTTCTGTGGAGCACAAAAGGAGAAATTCTGAAAAATCTGATGCTGATCAGAATTTCTCCTTTTGTGTTTAATTGAATAATTTTCAAAAATGTACAGAAGACTCTTATTCAACTCTTTTTGGTGTTTTCGTGTCCCCTGAAACTTGAAAGTGACCAGCACAATCATTATTTCTTTTCCTTTTGCATTCAACGGAAAAAGCAAATCATACGGGTTTGGAATGAAGTGAAGGATTTTTTTCAAAACCTGACAGAATTGTAATTTTTTAGTGAACAAATCCATTCACATGACATCTGACCTGTGCGCCTTTGCTCTGGGATTCCCGTATATGTTGTTCCCATTGGCTTCTTTCCTGGTTGAAGTGCTCCAAAAGCTCTAGCCTCTCTCGGCTCCAGTTCTTCTCACTAATTTGCAGTTGTTTGGTGAGGTCCATCACGGCAGCGTAAGAGTCCGCCAATAAGTGTTGATGCTCCTCTCGCTCCTTCCTTAGCGCCCCCTTGAGGTCTGGAGAATCCTTTTCACTCCCGGCCACAGATGCCTTCCCCATCTTACCCTCCAGCTGATGACAAAGATAAAGTACAAAATGAGAGACTGAGATAAAAAGAGAATACTTTATGTATCAGAACCAGAAGAGTAACCATAGAAACAGCCCAATAATACACACCCAAGCATTTGCTGATGCTAACAGCAGCACCATTCAGACATCATTATATTGTATAGATATTATTTGCCCAATACCATTAAATATTCAGATCAAAGTGCAATTATCTATGCTTAATTGAAAAAAGCAATAATTACATTTATTATTAAGAATAATTAAAATAGACAATTATTTTTCCAGGAAATATATTTTATTAACTGCAGGTTGTTTACAGTTAACAACATGAGTTGTATCAACCCTATATATTGCATTGGCAGTTTTACAACAGCTTCAAATGTGACTCATCCAATTAGATTGTTATGATATTTGGTTTTATTTTGTATTATGTTTCCAACTATAGTAATTATGAAGCCGGCACCCGTTTATCATATTTTGAATTCCTTCTGCTCTCTCAGTTGGAGCCACAACTCTTTAGAACTCATAAACTGCATGAGCGTAAGCTAGTCAGATTATTAAAACGCAGCCTGCTGGGAACTCATCAGACAATTAGTGACTAGCTTCTCATGGTAATAATGCCTAATGAGTTTTGCTTTTGATGGCAATAAGAGATTAATGGGTTGATGTGGTTTATTGAAGGAAGACGAAAGACATTTGTTCCAGATACCTTCTCATAACCCCAAATGATTCTGAAAAAGAAAAATTATCCAGAAATTCTTTTGTTTCTATCAGACTATTGATGTGGCTTTGCAGATTATTTATTTTATTCACCTTTGAAGCGCATGATAAATGAACAATTGTGCAGCATCTTAATAATAGACAATGTATAAATTAATAAGTGACGATGTGCAGCATCAACAGAAGACTTCCTAGCATTATACTTACAGCATTAATGGTATCAAAAACCTTTCTTGTTAATACAGTGATAAATCATTTTCTGTGACAGGTTGTTATTAGTGCCACAGAGGTCACAGCTAATACTAGAGTGTCAAAACCTCTTCCATTCCTCCCTTTATCGCTTGGCTTATTCTCTAAACCACAGTCTTAGAAAAACAAAAGTGCAGTCAGATAAAAAGGAGGAGGATGAAGGCAGGGAGAAAAGGAGCTCTGTAATATCAAACTATCAGAGAGGTAATGGTGAAAGGGGTGGTCTAGTGTCATTAGGTTCTCTGGAGAGCATAGGGTTATTGCTTTAGGTGTAATCTAATGGTGTGTGTGTGCATACTTCTTTTTTCTGCTGTAACCTTTACAACAATGAAGGGAAGAGAGTGCGTATTTTAGCTAATCTAAACACGACTTATTGCATGCCCTGGATCTCTACGCACTGTTTAAGACATCTACAGACTACACACACTTGACTTAAAGCTGCAGTGCAATTTCTGCTCCATTAGCAGCACCAAACATAATGATTATACAAACAATCATCATGTCTTCTTTTGCATTTTCTCATGTCTATTTTTTTTGAGTAGTCTGAGGTGCACTGTATTATGTGTACCTGCTCTTTAAATATTTGCATTGTTATCGGTATTTTAACATTGAAAGATTCCACACCATCAACTTTAAGGCAGAACATATAATGAATACACAAAAGCAGCAGCAAGCCAGTGTTTTCCAATCATGAAACATCTTTATTCTCAGACATTAAATGGCTTTCCTGAGGTAACGTTGCATGACACAGTCATGTAAATTGTCACAGTCAGACAGTGACACAGTCAAAACATGCCACCAGAGAAGCGCTAATTAAACATCACCATTTCAGTCAGTGATTTAGGTTTTGGCCAAAACGGGAAAATAAATTGGTGCATCACTACTTTTTCTTATTTGTTTCTCATCTTTAGCCTCTGTGTTTATCAGACTGATCCACTAACTGTGTCTTAACGAATGTGTCTCAGTGCAGAGATATTAAACTCATCTTTCACCATCACGCCCTGCAACAAGCCTGTAAGCATACACTCCCTCTCTCCCCTCCATTAAAATGCCACATTGCTGATGACACACTGCAAACAGCTCTCTTCCCAGACTACTGGTGCATGTCTTAAACCAACAGATCAAATAAAAAAAAAATTACGGGTCACATCCAGCATCCTGCAGCCTGTTTGACAGCAAACTGATCGCGAGAAATGTATCTGGCTTCAGTGTACAGAATGAATCTCCCAAGAGGAATTACTGTAATCTGTGTATGTTAAATCAATGACTATGGCCCTGAGTGCAGGAGTAAAATTACCCACTGAGATCAATGCTAAAGTAATTACTTTACACATGCAGTGAAAATTACCTATAAAATGATTCACCTCTATGGACTCTTTTAGATTTTATTGTGTTACAAGCCACAATGTATTTAACAGAATTTTCCCACTTGAATTTTCCCACTCAAGCTTTGAATTCTTTAGGGAAAACTCCAGCTGAGACACAGATTGATCTACACATGCCATTTACTTTTGGCTACAGGAATGTATTGATTTAAAAGTCACTATAAGCTTTTATTACAAATTGATCTTTAAATTCCAAGCCATAAGGCAGGGAACAAATTGAAAAATGGAAATGGAAAAAATGGAAAATATGTATAGAAATTCAGTCAAGTGAGGCCGAGGTCCAACATTTGCCTAGTTTTTGTTTCAATTGTCTGACTTACGAATGTGTCCCCCATCTGTCAGGACCATCTAGAGCGGACACAGCTGCTCACCTGAGTGATAATGCTCTTGAGTTCCATCCGTTCCACTTCCCATGATGCTTTGGCACGGGCAAACTGCTGTGTTAACTCCTGTGAACTTTGACGCTCCTCGCGCAGCTCACCGCTCAGATCCTGTAGCGCCCCCTTCAGGTCCGACAGAGTACTGCCGAATCCGCTAGGCTGCTGGGGGCAACAGGAGATGGAAATTAATTACATTTATATAGCTGTGAAGACTGGATTATAAGGACATCAAATCTAAAGTTGCAGAAGTAAGGTGTTCAGCCCACCTGTGGGCAGCTTTTCTCTGCCAGGCTGTGCTCTTTGGGTGTAGGGTTGAGAGGTTGCTCCTCAGCAGCAGACATCTTGTTGTCTCCATAGTGGGAGGACAGCCCATCTTCCTCAAGCAGGATACGGAGATCTTTGACACAGTTAACCTGGAAAAACATATCAGCATTTACTTCAATAATATTTACAAAGTACACTATCATTCAAAATGTTGGGGTCAGTAAGATTTCTTAAATGTCTTTATTATGCTCACCAAGGCTGCATTTGATTAAAATGCAGTAAAACAGTAATATTGTGAAATATTTTTACAATTTAAAATCATTGTTTTTTATTTCAATATATTTTAAAGTGTAATTTATTCCTGTGATGTTAAAGCTGAATTTTCAGCATCATGACTCCAGTATTCAGTGTCACATGATACTTCAGAAATCATTCTAATATGCTGCTTTGATGCTCAAGAAACATTTATGATTATTATCAATGTTGAAAACAGTTGTGCTGCGTTATATTTTTATGGATAACTTGTTTCAAGATTTTTTGATTAATTGAAGGCATCTATTTCTTTTGTAACATTAATGACTTGTTCAATTAAACACATCCTTGCTGAATAAAAGTACATTTATTTCCACAAAAAACGTATAGACCCCAAACTTTTGAACAGTAGTGTAGCTAAAGGACCATAAAACCACTTTGCACAATCCAGTTTAACCCTTTTCCAAATTTGTATGAATTGTATTGTGTGGCGTTCAGACTTTGTAGGCATGTTCACATCGTTTCCAGATTTTCATGAAATTCCTTCAGTGAATCAACTGCGGAAACTATGCAAACAGTGTGTGTAAATAAACCTGATTTTGACACAATACAGTGTTGGTTAATCCCCCCTCAGCTCTCACCTCTAGGATATCCTTGCTCTCAGTGTCTAGTTTCTTGCCGAGTCTCCACTGTTTGAGGAGCCAGCGCAGCTTGAGGCTGATGAGGAGCAGGCTCTCTTTGAGCTGCTGGGACTCCTGCACCAGCAGGTTTCTCTCCTGACTCCACAGCTTCTGCTGCAGACGCGTCTGGAGGCTCAGGCTCTGTAGCTGGAAGTCTCTGAGGAGGAGGGCCTTCTGATGCTCTTCCTGAAGCTAGAAAAAGACATTAAAATGAGTGATGTCTGGACGCAGGTCTACAACCAATCAGATTTTAGGGAATTCAAGAATGAACATGTTTGCACCTGAGAGAGTTTATGTGTGTCACTGTGGCGCGCATGTCTCTCCTGTGACAACGCTTCCTGCGCTCCCTGAGCCTTCTCTCTTGCCTCAGACAACAGAGTGTGCAGCTCGCCAACCTACAAAACAACATGAAAGCAGAAAAGGAGAGAGAGATTGAAAGTAATTGGTAAATTCTGTAGCTGCACAGTGTTTGTAATACAAATAGACTGAAATTGGCTAAACTTACTGCCTTTTAAATGTCAAATATTTTCAGTGGTACAATGGCAAAAAAAATAACAGTCTTTATAACTACATATATTTAGATTAGAATCTGTCGGACTTTAAGAGTGCAGAGAACCCGGTCTGTATTATTTGTCTTTTTCCAAGAAAATGGATTAGAAGTTCCTAGACTAGTCCCCTAGAATTTTTTTTCCGTTCTAATTGTTTTGATATTTTGCATCCCATATTTTGAGCCACAACTATTTAAGTCAGCAACAGACATACATGCAGATCGGTGTCTTTGTTTTTTTTGTTGTTGTTGTTTTTTACCCCCTGTCTCTCAATTATGTCAAGTTAAAAATAGACCAACTTTTAACAACAGGACTCAAGGACAAGTGCTGGGTTCGATTCCACCTTAGTGGAGTCAGAGTCATACTAAACAATACTGTATTTCATTAAGTCAATATCTTTTTTTTTAAAACCTTAACTTATAAAAAATAACTAAACAACAACAACAATAAAAGCAAACAACTATTGCATTTTGATTTTTGATTTCACCCCATCTCATAATTGGTATCCTGCTCAGCAAACTTAAAGTCATGTAATGGAAGTTATGGCCGACTTGTTTGTGACATTTCTGAGTGAAAGCTTTTTGAATGTAAAAAGCTACAGGGAGGGCTTGACTTATCCATCGGTATAAATGTATGACTTCAAGGCAGAGGTGGTAATAGCGGTCACTTGGTGAATGTGAACAGCCTGATTGGGACCTGAAGAGCCGAAAATGCAGTGGTAAGGGGAGGGGGAGGGGACAGACCTACAGTCTTTACAAGGCCATCTCAAAATTTGGGTTTAATTTTTGCATGCATCTCTGATTAACAAATTACATTATTGGAAGTTTATTGTATGGATCTATGTTTTCAAGTTGATGAATATTATGGCTATATACATGAGAAATACCTGCATATAATTACTGTATATTCAATATTAACTATAGTAATAATTAGTATATAAAACATTAGGGATTTGTTTTTGTTATCTCCCATGTAAACTTCTGCTTCAAAGATGCTAGAAAAAATATTTTCCTTTGAAACTAGAAGCTGCCGCCATGTTTTAAATAATAATAATTTCATTGCAACAGCAAAAACTAATACTAGCCTAACTCTATCAAGGACCTTGCATTCAACTCAAAAACATGTCTTGTGTAAAGCCCTCTAAGAAACACGTCCAATCTGGGTGATGTAAGGAAACCAGTCTAAATATACAGGAATTTTTACAGAATTAATAGTTTTGAGAAAAAAGGTTTTTGCATCACTTGACCATTTCTACTCTAGCAATATCAGTCCAACATTGAGCGAGCCCTCCCTAAAATTTGAAACCAGAGCTTGAACACAAGATCTCAGTTGTTTCTTTTTCTTTGTGAAAACCACATTTGCCAGTTATGGAAATGCAGGGTGATGAATTGTTTGGGTGGAAACTGTTGATGGCTGGCGGTTTCTCTGAAGTGCTGCAAGGGCGTTTGGCACAGCGTGCAGGACACCAAATCACATAATGCATGCTTTCATGATTTAAAGCTTGGCATAATCATGTCAATACTTTATACTGTCTTCAGTTTAAAGACTGCATATTTCTCCAGAGTTTGTACTGTATAAAGTCTTGTTCAAATGAAACAAATCACTGGCCATCTAAACTGCACCAGTTGGACAGCATAGTGGGCCGTTACTGGGGAAGATATAGTGTAATGTAAGAGCGTAGTGGGATTAAGACAAAACTAAACCATGTTGGCAGCAAGAACTATATTTGCTCATATCTCTGCATGGGTGAACAAGTCTTATTTTATTTATGGACTCAAGGGTACTTTTATATTTTAACCACATAAACATTCTTTAGAGTCTATGAATGTCCCATTTAATAGACTTTGCTGTCATCACTTAAACCCTAATTTCCCAATTCCCCATAAACCTCAGATTTGAGTGACCAGTATGTAGTCACTAAGCCTTCATTGTAGCTTCTGAGATTTTGAAGTTTAACAACCATCCGAAGTGAAACCGAGAGAACACCATTCATGGATGTAATATTTCCTTGAACTTGTTGCTCTGCATTCTGAAAGTGCCTTAAGGCCGTCCACAACAAGGAAAATAACTATAAAGATATAGTTCTACAAATCATTCAAAATATAAAAGAATAGCACACCACAACTATAAAGATAACGGCACAGAGAAACAATATAGTTGGAATCACTTTCAGAATAATTTTTTCTAGCTGATGAATGATAAAAACATTGACAGCCAATCAGAATCCATCTTGCTTTAAATAACTCGAGCATTTAAAGCGGTAGACAACAAAACTGCAGCGCGCTTAGATTAAACAGAACAAAATCGTCCGCTGGTGTGGATGCTAATATAGTTATCGTTCTTGGTGTGAATGGGCCTTTATCCATGAAAGATGCACAACATGCTGCCTCTATTTTTGTCCAAAAGTGTTAGCTTATGTTTTGAAACAGAGCTATTGTGTGTACAATTTTAAGATGGCAGCAGAATTTAAATGTGTGTATGTTTTAGTCCCTCACCAGATCAGAGTGTGTTTCCTTTAAGTCAGACTCCTCATGTTTGTTGCTGTCTTTGTGGCTGTTGCTCTCCTCCTCTGCCTTGCATGGGTGAACTTTGACCTCACAGTCTGGCTGATCTCTAGAGTCAGGCTGTTGCATGCATGCATGGGCAAGTTAATGAAGGAAAACAAAAAAACAACAATAAAAGACGAGCATGATAGAAGACAGACAAGATCCAGAAGAATATGATGAAGGAATAAAAAAAGTTATGTGTAGTGTGGGTATATAAGACAGTGATGCAAGGACAGAACAGACAAGTGAGAAATGAAACAAGGGGGGAAAAAGAGAAAATGGCACAATGATACCTATAAAACATCACCAGCAAATAAAAACTCACAAGACAATGAAAAGTATGTATAGGAAAAACAGTTTGGTCATTGTGGTATAAGACAAAATGGCAAAAAGAAACAAAACAACAAGGAGCGAAAGCATCATCTTTGGTTTGAGGAGGAGGAAACAGTAAATGGGGTAGAAAGAAACAAAAGGATCATAACGAAAGGGGGAAGAAAAACAAAGAAAGAAATGTAGCAGCGACCACAGGTCATGGTGCCCATGCAGTGAGGAAAAAGAGAGAGAGAAGGAGGGAGGGAAGAGTCTGGATTGGATCTCAAGAATTGGGCCTCTAATGGAGCCTAAATAAATGCCTGTTATATTAAACATCAAATGAGTTAAAAAAGAAGTAAAGGAATCTCTCTCTTTTCTTGCCCAATACAACAGTATTATATTGGACCCCATTTACTTTCATTGTATGGACAAAAACATTCTTCAAAATATCTTCTTTTATGTTCCACAGAAGAAAGAAAGTCATACAGGTTTGGAACGACGTGCGAGTGAGTAAATAAAGAGGCTAAGCTATTATCTGTCATGGGAAATAACAGTAACACTTTATTTTGATGGTACCCTTTGAATATTATGTTGACTATAAGTAACTTTACAACTACATGTCAGCTAACTCTCAGAGTATTAGTAGACTGTTTGCTTAATATCTCCTAACTCTTTATCGTGATGCTCCTCCAACAGACACTCTACTGGCTATAAGTAACTTTGCAACAACATGTAAACCTATTCTAACCCTACTAGTCTACTAGTACTCTTCTAACACTCTAATAACAGTTAGTAGACATGTAGGTGCAACGTTACTTATAATCAACAGAATGGGTTTAAGGGACCGTCAAAATAAAGTGAAACCAATATAATGTCTCGGTTACGTATGTAACCCTCGTTCCCTGAGTAGGGAACGGAGAGGTTACGTCGGATGACGACGAATGGGGTTTCGCTTAGAACACCTATCGACTTCGAGTATACAAAACGAGCCAATGGCAAAGAAATGCCATGGGTCTGCGGAATTTGCATGGCGTAACTCCGCCCCACCTCGTGGGTATAAAAGGAGGACGCCGGTAACATGCAGTTATGTTTCTTCATTGAGGAGCCAAGACTGAGCTCAGGCGATCCCCGCGGTACAGCGGAAGTAGCAGGCTGACATAACGTCTCCGTTCCCTACTCAGGGAACGAGGGTTACATACGAGACGAGACGTTCCCTTTCGTAGTCACTCCGAGTTAGGTCGGATGACGACGAATGGGGTTACCAGTCTAATTACGCCACCTTCACAGCTGTCTTCCAGTGCCCTGTGTAAATCTGAGATCCCTGTCGTGAGACTAGCACGGACGAAGGACTCCTATTTAACACAGGAATACCAAGATACACTGGGAAGCATATCCCATAGTTTAGAGAAAATATGCAATTAACACCAACCCAGAGGGGGGGGGGGGGGGGGGGGGGGGTGACCCGAAGGATGCATATGGAGAACACTGGGGTGTCCAGCCGCAGGTGGAATATTTCAACCCTAGGGGTGGCAAGGTGGCTTGCCAAGGGAAAGACACATGTTCAGAGAGGCTTACAGTGGAATACACATGTGAGGGTAGCTCCGGAGAGGGACCATGCACACGGGAGGCACCTAGCCGACGTACAGGCAATAGACACTGGCGCCAACGTCAGGAGTGCTGAAGGAACTCAGGGCTTGCGGAGAAGCTCACTTGAGGAAAAATCGCACGTATCCAGTCCGTGGAGTGGAATGACGAGCAAGTGAAGACACCTGAGCGGGTCCAATACTAGCTGGTTGAAGCGAGTACATGAGAGGACACTGGCTCCACTCGGAGATAGTAGAATCTGGCGAATGTTTTAGGTGTCGCCCAGCCTGCAGCTCTGCAGATGTCTGTTAGCGAGGCGCCATGCGCTAGAGCCCAAGAGGATGCCACACTCCGGGTGGAATGGGCAGTCACACCAAGGGGGCATGGTCGACCTTGCTGCTGGTATGCCAAAGCAATGGTGTCCACTATCCAGTGGGACAACCTCTGCTTGGAGAGAGCCTTTCCCTTCAGCTTCCCACCATAACAGACAAAGAGCTGGTCTGAGGTCCTGAAACACTGCGTTCAGGTTCACCACCTGGTCCCGGAAGGGAGTGGTGGGAACCTTGGGCACACATCCAGGCCGGGGTCTCAGGATCACGTGATAGTAAGCCAGCCCGAATTCCAGGCATGCTTCGTCAACGGAGAATGCTTGCAGGTCCCCTACCCTCTTGACAGAGGCCAGTGCAGCCAGGAGCGCTGTCTTCATTGACAGGAACTTAAGCTCCACTGATTGCAAAGGCTCAAAGGGAGCACTCTGTCATGGTGTGCGGCGATAGCGGCCACATAAACTTTGAGGGTGGAGGGAGACAGCCTTCGCTCCAACCCATCTTGAAGGAAGGAAAGCACGACACCGACCGAACACCTCCGGGGGTCTTCTCGGCGAGAAGAGCACCAACTGACGAAGAGGTTCCACTTCAACGCATAGGCGTGTCTTGTGGACAACGCTCTAACGGAAGTGATGGTAGCCACCACCGCTGGTGGTAGGGTCCTCAAACCTGGCTCATCCCGTCCAGGAGCCACACGTGGAGGTTCCAAAGATCGGGAAAAGGGTGCCACAAGGTGCCCTGTCCCTGAGAAAGGAGGGTCCAGAGGGATTGGCCAAGGAGGTGCTGTCGCGAGGAGCACCATTTCGGAGAACCAGGTCCGGGTGGGCCAGTGCGCCGCAACCAAAAGGACCTGCTCCTCGTCCTCCTTGACCTTGCGCAAGACCTGCGCCAGAAGGCTAACTGGGGGAAATGCATACTTGCGGCCCCGCGGCCAGCTGTGCGCCAGTGCATCCGTGCCGAGCGTACCCTCGGTCAGGGAAAAATACAGGTCGCAGTGGGTCGAGTCGTGAGAAGCAAACAGGTAGTCCCCGAACTGGTCCCAAATCAGCTGAACCGACAGAGGATGGAGTCGCCATTCTCCAGGGAGGGGCTGAAGCCGTGAGAGCTCGTTGGCTGCACAGTTCAGGACTCCGGGAATATAAATGGCTCGAAGCGACCTCAGTTGCTTCTGACTCCATAAGAGGAGGTGGTGGGTGAGTTGCAACATACGGCGGGAGCGTAGACCACCTTGATGGTTTATGTACGCTACAGTGGCGGTAATGTCTGACCGGACTAGTACGTGTTGACCCCTGAGCAACGCTCGAAAGCGGTGCAGGGCAAGGCGTACTGCTAGTAACTCGAGGCAATTGACATACCATAGGCGCTGGGGTCCTGTCCAGGAGCCCGCGGCAGCATGTCCACTGCACATGGCGCCCCAGCCCGTGGTGGAGGCATCTGTTGAGACAACATCATGCCGGGAAGCTCGTTCCAGGGGGACACCCGCCCTGAGAAAACTGAGGTTCGACCAGGGGGTGAAGGTCTGACGGCAGGTCGGAGTAACTGGTACTCGGAGCGTGCCTTGTTGCCATGCCCACCTCGGGACTCGGTCGCGAAGCTAAAGCTGAAGCGGTCTCATATGAAGCAATCCGAGCGGCGTTGCCGCGGCTGCAGATGCCATATGCCCCAGGAGCCTCTGAAAATGTTTCAGTGGAACCGCACTCTTGCCCTGGAATTGTCTCAGACAAGTCAGCAGTGACTGCGCGTACTCGATCGTAAGCTGCGCGTACATGGTGACCGAGTCGATGTCCATGCCGAGAAAAGAGATCCTCTGCACGGGCAAAGTTTGCTCTTCTCCCAGTTGACCCGAAGGCCCAAGCGAGCTAGGTGCCAGAGCACAAGGTCCCTGTGTTCGCAAACCTGGTCTCGAGAGTGAGCTAGGACAGTCAGTCGCCGAGATAGTTCAGGATGCGAACCGTGTTCCCATGGAAGAACAAGAGCTGCCTCGACAACCTTTGAGAAGGCGCGAGGAGACAGGGCTAGACCGAATGGGAGAACAGCGTACTGATATGCGCGCGCCCTGACAGCAAACCGTAGGTATGATCTGAGTCGAAGGAGAACAAAGACATAAAAGTAGGCGTCCTTCAGGTCGATCGCTGCAAACCAATCCTGTGGCCGCACACATCCGGAATGCGTTTGGCCAGGAGCATCTTGAACGGCAGCCTGTGAAGGGGCGGATGTGAACCCACCAGATTTCCCCGGGACAATGAGGTAGGGGCTGAAAACCCGGACCTCAATTCGGCTGGAGGGACAGTCTCAATCGTACCCTTGGCCAGTAGGGTAGCAACCTCTGCTCTCATGATAGGGGATTAGCGACCAACCATAGAGAAGCGGACTCCCCTGAAGGGGGGAGGAGACCGTGCAAACTGAATCGCATAGCCGAGCCAATGGTTCGCACGACCCAGCGGAACAGATAGGGAAGCTCTAGGCAGGCTCCCAAGAACTGTGCCAGCAGAGTCAACAAACCACAGATGTCCCCTCGGTGGTGCAGCGAAGCGGAATGACCGGCCCAGACGTGGACGCATAGCAGCCCGAAGTGGGGGCACGGTCATTACCGCACCCTGACAGAGGAGGCCAGGGAAGGACCAGCGTTCCGCGGGGGGCCTGCTCTGCCAGGGGTCTGGCGACAGAGGGGGATGAGAGCGGTACGGTCCAGGGACGGCAAACACTTTCATCCGGCTCTGAGACAGAGGGGGACAAGGGGTGCACGACTCGGGGTGGCGCACCGTGTCGTCCGTGAACTCTGTATGCTCAGAGACGAGAGAGTCAGTTCTTTCTGAATAAGGATTTTTCCCCAGCCCTCCACCGGGGAAAGGAGTGGCCCTGCTACCAACTCCTGGAAAGAACTGAGTCGGATCTCTGAGCAGCCCATCTCAAAAGTGCCGCTTAACCCGGCTTTTAGCGGGGGTGGGGCTGGAGAGGGCTGAGGCATCCCCCCACGGTCTTCCAAAGCCAGCCTGGGTGAACGGGAGGGGTTGGAACCGTGGGAGGGCGCCTTCGGCGGTTGGCAGACTGAGGGATCTGAGTGGACGGCGGGGCCATCGGCAGAATAACCTCAATCTGCTCACGGGCGGTTGAGAACTGTTGGGCAGAAGCAATCAACCGCACCGCCGAAGAGGCCGACCTGGGATATGGGGGTGTCGAGCAGACGAGTCCGCCCGACATCCTGCACATCAGACCGGTCAGCCCCAGAATGGTGAACATCACCTGACTCCGAGAGCGCACGGCCACCTTCGTCGCTCGGAGAGCAAGGTCAGTGGCGGCGCGCAGCTCATTGAAGAGCCTCGAGTCAGTCCCGCCCTCATGCATATCCGTGAGCATCTGGGTCCGGTAGACCAGCAGAACGGTCATGGGATGTAGTGAGGCGGCTACCTGTCCTGTGGCACTATAGGATTTCGCCACAGATTAGTGTAGACGAAAAGAACTACAGGCTTCGGACGGGTGCTTAGGATTGCGCCGGGAAGCACTCTGAGGACACAGTAGCATCGCAACAGAGCGTTCAACCGGGGGGATCCCAGTGTACCCATGGACAGCGGCCCCATCGAGGGGTGGGAAGGCGGATGAGACCAACGAGCGGTCCTGAGAAGACAAGGGGGTCCTCCAGGACGTCGAGATCTCATCATGCACGTCTGGGAAGAAAGATATTGGGGTTTGCCGTGGACGCGGGTCGGCGGCCTTACCCAAAAACCAATCGTACCGGGAAAGCATGGCCGTCATCTCCGGATCAGACTCAGGCACAGCCATATGCACACCGGAAGGTGGCAGCTGTGACGAGTCGTCACTTCCAGAAGAATCAAGCCCACCTAGTGATGCTGCTACAGACATAGCACCATCCTCTGTAGCTTCAAATGAAAACACACGGGCCACCCGAGGGTAGACTCGTGGAATCACCTGATCGCTAGCGGGCACCGTCATTGAAGAGGGGGGCTGGGGTCGCGGACACAGAGTCGGCACCTTGTTCCAGACCATAACCCTCAGGTCATCCTGCCCACCAGCCGAAGATCGGGTGGTGGATGAGGGGACTCTCACTCTTGCGAGTTCAGAGTCTCGACCTAAATGACGCGATGATCATGTTCCCACAGAGAGAACATGAATCACCCACGAGCGCTGTTCAAGCATGATCAATACCCAAACACACTAGACAGCGCTCATGCCCATCAGAGTCTGATACCAATCTACCGCAACCAGAAATGCACGGGCGAGCCGTCTTTAAAAAGACGTGCCGTGTGCGAGCTCTTTTGTGAGAGGAGAAAAAACTCTGCGATGTTGAAGCGAGCAGGGAGAAACACACTCACTGGCAGATCACTGCACAGATCAGCAGGCAATGTGAACTCGCTGCAGATCGCAGTCACATCAACACCGGAGAGAGTGGTAGAGCAGACTCTTGTAGAGCAGAGTCAGAAATGGCTGTGGAGTGAAGAGATACTCTTGGCTCCGAAGCGAAAACATAACTGCATGTTGCTGGCGTCCTCCTTTTATACCCACGAGGTGGGGCGGAGTTACGTCATGCAAATTCCGCAGACCCATGGCATTTCTTTGCCATTGGCTCGTTTTGTATACTCAAAGTCGATAGGTGTTCTAAGCAAACCCCATTCGTCGTCATCGGCATAACTCGGCGTGACTACGAAAGGGAACTATTAATATCAAAAATGATTATTTTACACTTTTTGCTAACATGTAAGGAATAGACAACTTCTTGGGATTGCCAAAATCACATGTGTCAGACTCCACTCATGGAGTGCCACTGTCCCTCCATGGAGTTTAGCACCAACCAGCTCCAAAACACCTGCCTGGAAGCTTCTAGTAATCCTGAAGACCTTGACTAGCTGGTTAAGGTGTGTTTAATTAGGGTTGGAGCTAAACTCTTCAGGACAGTGGCCCTCCAGGTTGACATCTCTGGAAATAGTCTAGTCAAAGATGTATTGGAAACAGCCACGTCCAAATTCTATAATACATTATTATACCAGTAAACCAGTAGACACAAAATACTTAGCCAATGCCAAAATAAAGCAGATTCTTTAATCAAAATGAAACCTTTCACAACAAAACGGTTCTTATCACAATAATGATGATCTAACTCCATTAGAGGCCTAAATGCTATCCACTATGAAGCCTTTTAATGCACTACAAGCATGCATTGTTATAGTGGTCGGTAGAGCTGCACGATTTTGGATAAATTGAGAATCACGATTTTTTTTAACTTCAAACAGAGATCATGATTCTCCCACGATTCTGAACAGACAACTAAACAAAATAGCATGTAATTTACTAGAGGTTCTGACAAAATGTTAATTGCTCCAGTCTATTTAAAATGTTTAATTAATCTGAATGAATTATTTAAAAAACTGTTTGAATGAATGATTCAATGACTCACTCATAAATACTTCACTTGTTTCATGACTGGAAGAATCAGTGTTTTTGAACAAATCTCTTGAATGAATGATTCAATGACACATGCATTTTTTAACAGTCACTTGTAGCCACAAGTTACTTTCAAAAAGTGATGCTCTATTTTGATCGCTTCTGTAGACATCAGTGTTATCCGAACTATAAACTTTTATCCCAGTACTTATGATGACATGAATATTTGTAACACAGAAATAATGATACTGTGTGGTTGAAAAGACTCTGTTTCATACCTACACATGACAACTGCTCTCTCTTCGGTCAGCGGCAGCGTCAACGCAGGTTTGAGTGTTCCGCTGTGTTTTTGTCAAAGGTTTAATAGACACATGCAAATGAATCACTGTCATTTAGAAATGACATTGTGTGGGTGTTCGAATCGAGATCACAATCTTTTAACGATTAATCGTGCAGCTCTAGTGGTCGACAAACCTTTCTAAGGGAAAGGGAAATGTAAATACAACTCAATCTAATCAAGCAAAGCAAAAAAGAAAAATGCTGATAAAAAAGACAAACTCCAAGCAAAAAGGAAAGAATAAAGATGCAAGGGAGAGTGAGCGTGTACCTTCTCTTTGGCCATGTTCTGGTTGAACTGAGCATCTGCAGGGCATGAGCAATTTGCTGCAGGGTCTTCCGCCTCAGACAGCAGGGGCATCAGGGACATCCCTTCCACACACTCCCTCTCTGAGGGCTGCCCCAGGGCATCCACCCTCTCACTGAGGGCCTGTAGCTGAGCCTGGAGGGACCGCAGTCTGCCATGCAGGGCCTCCACCAGGGGCAGCGTGGAGCTCTGGGTTTGGCTCTTCTCCAGCAGAACCGCTTCCACAGACTCATTTGTTGTAATCTTACGATACACAGCATCTGGTGTGACACTTGAGGGGTCGGGTGATGTTAGAAGATGAATAGCTGAGGTAATGAGTTGCGCTTGGTCGCGGATAGCGAAAAGGTCTTTTATGCTGAGGCCCTGAGCAGTAGAAATGTGACTTGTTACTGAAAATTTTGGATTCTTTTCCTCCAGAATATCGTGCTGCTCGTCGCCGACCGGTCCTTCGCGGTGCACCTGGCTGGGGACGCACTCAGCTGAGTCCCCTGCTTCAGCATCGGTTTCCAGCGCTGGACGTGCGGAACCCTGGTTGGAGGCCAAGTCACACCGTTGAAGGTTGGAAAGAAGCACTCGGTTCTCATACTGGAGCTTCTTTACTTTGCCATTCAGCTCTGTGATCTGCAGCCTGGCAGCAAGCAGTTCTTTATGGGTGGCTTCGTTTAGACCGGATCCCTCATCTTCAGAAGCACCAGGAATGATTTTGGGTGAATTGATGGTTGTGGACGGCGACAGCTCTATCTCATTGACAGCGGGAAGCTCGGATTTGTAGTGGTTGAGCTCGTTCATCAAGAGCTTGTTCTGCTCTTCCATTTCTATCAGAGACCGCCGCAGCAGATCGGCCTCCTCTTCCACAAACTGTAGATGGCGCTGTAGCTCCATCACATTCTCAGACGTGGAAAGCAGCAGGTGACCCCCGACTCCACCCGGGGAATCCTGGATCTTCATGTCGTCCATTTCAGCGCGAAGGCCGCGGTTCTCCACCTCCAACTCTACGATCCGTCGGCTTAGAAGGTTTGCCTCCTCTTCCACAAGTTTCAGGTGTACTTTGACCTCGGCCTCTCGGGTGTGAGGAGAGTCAGCGACCTCTTCGACAGTAAGTGAGGCATCAACCTCTCCGTACAAAGAGCGAAACTTTGACAATTCCTCCCTCATGGCCTCATTGTCTTTGACCATCTTGGTGAGTTTCTTGCACATGAGAGCTGACTCCTCTTTGGCGAAGTGAAGCTGGCACTTCAGGTCTGAACTGTCCTCTGGAGGCTGGAAAGGAACATTTGCAAAGACCAAAAAAACTGTTAACTGCTACAATATTAAACAATACACTGTCCATTTATACCCTGTTTCCACCACCAAGTCTTAGCCAAGTCAATGGCTAAGGTGGGGTAATGTCTTCGCCACATTGGACTCACCACACAATTGCTAAATGCATTATGACTGTTCAGTTATCATTATTGCACTGTAAAAAGACCCCTTTGTAGGAGCTTGATCAAGAATGTAGACTACAACCTTGACGGTCTTCAGAAATAATAGAACAACGAAAGCTTTAAATCGATAGCACCTCTTCTAAAAACACAGTTTGCTATCAATGCTGTACTTTACCAGTTCTTTTTCAGATCATTATAATATCACAATAGAAGCAAAATAATTAATATTGTAGAATTAGTGTGTATTACCTGAGGCGATGCTTTTTTATCAGGTTTGTTGTTTGGTCTGGCACCTCTCTTCTTCTGAGAGTTCTAAAGGGGAAAAAAGTGATAATTAAAACGTGTTACAACATGAATCACTCTTGTTATCCCCCTCCCAAGCCACTGTACATGCCCTCTGATATCACACCATCACTTCTATCTCCCACTCTATGATATTTTCACTAATGAATCATCATTTGGCAGGAAACCAGCATGAAATTAAACTGATACACATCAAAATGTAAATTATTGCATTGTTTCCATCAAATAAAAAACTACTCGACTGTAGGAAATGGACATTGGAGGAGGAGAGAGAACCAGAT
Organism: Meda fulgida; assembly: GCA_030578275.1. Classification (NCBI taxonomy): domain Eukaryota; kingdom Metazoa; phylum Chordata; class Actinopteri; order Cypriniformes; family Leuciscidae; genus Meda; species Meda fulgida. The sequence goes on along the minus strand of CM060638.1, from coordinate 11,563,981 downwards.
ACATCTTAAAATGAATAGTTTAAATTGTGGATGCTGATTGGTTAATACAGGTTTTCAACAATGATAAAATACACATTCACAATATAATACAGCCTCTTATACTGTCACAGTCCTCGTCTGCACCTGTCTGTCCTTGTCTGCACTTCACTTCCCAGAATCCTCCTTGTCTGCACACCTGAATTCACTCCCTCAATCATCCACCTGTTCATCGTCTTAATCATCTGTGTCACCTGTCCTCACCTCGTTAGTTTCTGTATTTAGTTCTCTCTGTTCAGTCTGTCTGTGTCGGTTCTTAGTTTGTCAATGTGTATTGTAAATGCTGGTATATGCATAGGTGTTGTGGTGTATCCTGCCTGTCTTCCTGCCTGTATCTGGTTTTGTTTAAAAGTAAATCGTTTGTTTTGGAGCTTTTAGCCTCAGCCTGCCTTCCTTACACACCAAACCGTGACAGAAGAACCGACCATAAAAAGAAGATGGAGGGCTGGAAACAAGCCTTCGTGGGAACCCGTCTGGCTGTGTTTCGTGGGAGTCGTGGAGGCCGCAGTGGAGGAGGGGGTCGAGTGGAGACCCGGCATCGCTCTGCACGCTGGCCTCATTTCGGCCCTGGGCTGGTCCCGTCCAGCACCAAGCCCTCTTCGCCGCTGGTCCCGTCCAGCACCAAGCCCTCTTCGCCGCTGGTCCCGTCCAGCACCAAGCCCTCTTCGCCGCTGGTACCGTCCAGCACCAAGCCCTCTTCGCCGCTGGTCCCGTCCAGCGCACAGCCGAGTCTGTCCCGCTGGTGTACGACAGGCAGCCGGAGACCGTCCAGCCAGAGCTTCACGTCAGCCACCCCGAGTCAAGTGAACCGAATCCCGAGTCAAGTGAACCGAATCCCGAGTCAAGTGAACCGAATCCCGAGTCAAGTGAACCGAATCCCGAGTCAAGTGAACCGAATCCCGAGTCAAGTGAACCGAATCCCGAGTCAAGTGAACCGAATCCCGAGTCAAGTGAACCGAATCCCGAGTCAAGTGAACCGAATCCCGAGTCAAGTGAACCGAATCCCGAGTCAAGTGAACCGAATCCCGAGTCAAGTGAACCGAATCCCGAGTCAAGTGAACCGAATCCCGAGTCAAGTGAACCGAATCCCGAGTCAAGTGAACCGAATCCCGAGTCAAGTGAACCGAATCCCGAGTCAAGTGAACCGAATCCCGAGTCAAGTGAACCGAATCCCGAGTCAAGTGAACCCGTGGATTTCCCCAAGTATTTTTTGGGGGGGGGCCATAGGCCTTCGCCTCGTCCGGCTTCGCCGTGGCCGCCCGAGGGGTCCTCACCGCCCTGGCCGCCCGAGGGGTCCTCACCGCCCTGGCCGCCCGAGGGGTCCTCACCGCCCTGGCCGCCCGAGGGGTCCTCACCGCCCTGGCCGCCCGAGGGGTCCTCACCGCCCTGGCCGCCCGAGGGGTCCTCACCGCCCTGGCCGCCCGAGGGGTCCTCACCGCCCTGGCCGCCCGAGGGGTCCTCACCGCCCTGGCCGCCCGAGGGGTCCTCACCGCCCTGGCCGCCCGAGGGGTCCTCACCGCCCTGGCCGCCCGAGGGGTCCTCACCGCCCTGGCCGCCCGAGGGGTCCTCACCGCCCTGGCCGCCCGAGGGGTCCTCACCGCCATGGCCGCGCCCACGTCCTGCTCCGCCATGGCCGCGCCCACGTCCTGCTCCGCCATGGCCGCGCCCACGTCCTGCTCCGCCATGGCCGCGCCCACGTCCTGCTCCGCCATGGCCGCGCCCACGTCCTGCTCCGCCATGGCCGCGCCCACGTCCTGCTCCGCCATGGCCGCGCCCACGTCCTGCTCCGCCATGGCCGCGCCCACGTCCTGCTCCGCCATGGCCGCGCCCACGTCCTGCTCCGCCATGGCCGCGCCCACGTCCTGCTCCGCCATGGCCGCGCCCACGTCCTGCTCCGCCATGGCCGCGCCCACGTCCTGCTCCGCCATGGCCGCGCCCACGTCCTGCTCCGCCATGGCCGCGCCCACGTCCTGCTCCGCCATGGCCGCGCCCACGTCCTGCTCCGCCATGGCCGTCTGTTCCATCCTGGAGTCCGTCCTCCTGCACCTGGTCCGCCTTCCCGTCACGGACTCCAGGATGCCCACCCTCCCACCCCTGTTCTATGGCGTGAGGTCACGCCTACCGGGAGGGGGGAGTAATGTCACAGTCCTCGTCTGCACCTGTCTGTCCTTGTCTGCACTTCACTTCCCAGAATCCTCCTTGTCTGCACACCTGAATTCACTCCCTCAATCATCCACCTGTTCATCGTCTTAATCATCTGTCACCTGTCCTCACCTCGTTAGTTTCTGTATTTAGTTCTCTCTGTTCAGTCTGTCTGTGTCGGTTCTTAGTTTGTCAATGTGTATTGTAAATGCTGGTATATGCATAGGTGTTGTGGTGTATCCTGCCTGTCTTCCTGCCTGTATCTGGTTTTGTTTAAAAGTAAATTGTTTGTTTTGGAGCTCTCAGCCTGCCTTCCTTACACACCAAACCGTGACATACATATTGCGTAAAATAATTAAAACAAAAATTAAAGAATCACTTCCAGTGTGATTTTCTCTAAAACCATGTAACTGCACCCATGTTTGTCTTCATTTAAAAAATGGATGAAAACAGACAAACTACTGAAAAAAATCCAATTTTCACTTCCTGTCGTATGTGGGCTGACAGAATGGCACAGGTTAATGGAATCGCAGCTTTTAATGGTACTAAACTTCATTAAAATCAATAGATTTGTGCTGAAAGAAAATGAAACCATTGACTTAGTGTATCGACCATTTTTGTGCCACTGTTTTTTTTAATTTACTGCAGTTTGCTGAGTCTGTGGGAAAGAAGTCTGAACATAATGAGAATATAGCAACGTCATTTATCCCACCGCTAACTCACACTGGCGCCGTACACAAAAGCTGCACACGTAGAGGCTGTACACTATGTATATACATGCTATGTGAGGAGTTTTTCCACTATCACTGACTCTTCCAGCACAAACACACTCACAGTCTGCTCTGGCGCTCCAAACAGTCATGATAAAATTCCATCTACTCTCCAATACTGATGCAATTTTGCCTTTCTAATGCAATTGTGTCTATTTCGCTTTGTCAGTCACACTTGCACAATTTCATATAGGCAAAAGTGGACAAACACTTTTTTACCACAGATAGTGGTAAGGAGAGTAAAAACTGGCATTTGCGAGAAAATTCATATTTGTCAGCTGGCCAATAACTTTATCAGGAACTCATTAGACACAGTTTGAATTGGACCTTTATGAACAATAGTCTGACACTAACTGAAGTGACATGCGCAATTCATATCAAAGACAATACAAACTGTCTACTAAAGAAAACATCTTTCATGACTCATGTTTCTTTTAACAGTGGATGATTTACCAATAGAAGTTTATCTAGGGTGTGCAAATACCTTATGTTTCCCCTCCAGAGCTCATGTGGCAACATGAAGGTGGACTATTCCTTGTACTAAGCAACCAAAATGAAGATATGGGGAACAAAATCACAATATGTACAGTTACTAAAGAAACTGGCTCAGCTTGCAGTGTCAAAATTACCGTTGGTGTTTGTCCTAAGAACCTAAAATATATTTTTACAACAAAAATAATGGAAAAGTAATGAAACGTAAAATATTTCCACACTTGTTAAGAAATATACATTTTCTGAAAATGTTTTCAGCTCAGCGCCAATGAGAGTTGAATGAAAATCATAATTTTTTTACCCTGGTCACAGATTTTGGACAAATGTCAAAGAGTTCTTTTTTATGCACATGATGGGAATAACTACAAAACAATAACCTGTTTAAAAACAGATAATTTATGTTCTAAACGCAGAAATTACATTAAAGTCGCTTTGAAACGGAAGCTTTCACTGGACGATCAAGTCATGACACAGATTAAAAATGACATTTAAAAAAAAAATTAAACATCCATAGAGGAATTGTTCACAAAAAAGATCTATAACATGCATTTAGAATATATAGTTAATTTTCATTTCATGACGACATTACTAAGAAACATGACGAAAGATGTTTACTCGTGTACATAATCGTCTGCATAATTTTGTACTGCCAGCACACGTTGAAACTCAGAATCCAAGTAGTTTGTCATCTGATCACTGAATTGCTTATCAGCTACCTGAATTTCAACACCATGAAACCTAATGCAGGTACAGAAATCTGAGTACACACACACACACACACACACACACACACACACACAAACACACACACAAGTCTATTCAGCCGTGCCGTGATCATGTGCCTGCTTGACTTATTCTTATGAAACACACTCTTCCTCTAACACAGGATTGTAAGGAATAAGATGATTTCGTCACAGTTGGGATGAGGAATGAGTGTCACTGTATTAAACAAAATCCATCTATCCTAAAGGAATAATGGAGTCTCTAATATTTCACCTCCTCATTTGACTGAATTATGAAGAATTGAGTTGACGGAGTGTGTAAAACTGAGAGGGTCACGCTCCACTTCACAAACTTTGTCCCTTAAAATCATTGTCAGCAGTGAGGATGGCCTGTTGCGTAAGAGAGGCTGAATGTCTTCTTTTTTTTGTTGAGTTTTCTTTGTCTGTTTAGACAGGGAACATCATTAGGATTTTAAGCGTTTGAATCATCCAGACTAAAGATAACACCTGTAATGCAATTCAGTTCAAATGGATGGATTACCTATTCTGACCATTAAAAATAAATTCATGACAAACAGAAAAGGCAAAAAGAATAAAAATGGCTAATCAGGAGAGCAGCATATAGTACTGTTACTATTGGCTTTTCAGTAAAAGCTGCGATTTAATAAATAAATACATGTGCTCAATGTTTCAGAGTGAAGCTCTGCACTGTTAAATAAAGAGTAAAACAAACTAAAGGTCATGTGACAACAATGCATCGCGACATTGTAAAGTATTAGACTACTGTGTGAAATGTGTATCATTGCAAATGCATTCTATTTCACATACTAATTAAAAGTAGGCTGCATGCAGTGTATACTGCACAGTGCTCCATAAGCTAGACATAAACAGAGAGAGAAGCTGTAGTAAATCCATTGCTTTTTCTCAATTCCCAGACTGCAGAGACACGAGTCCCCGACCGCTCCAGACTATAATGGGTTGCCATGACAACGGCTTTTGTGAGCAGTACCCCTGTAGAGTTCAATGGAACAAATTGATGAATAAATGGGGGGCGGAAGTTAAGAGAGGGGAAACAGGAAATCACAACCTTTCAAATCCATTTGACATGAGCAGGCCCCTCTCCTCCCGCACAACCAGGAAAAACAACTGCAGAAAACCACCGCGTTCCCCTCTTTCTCCCTTACTAATTGCACTAAAACATAAGGAAGCTAAAAGCCGGATCATTAGCATAGCATTTTTCATAAAGCAACTGAGAGCTTGCAGGTGCTGTGTATTTCTTACACACATTTTGTCATTTTGTACATGATTAGGAAATGAGATATTCTGTCTCCTTCTGATCCATGGCAACACTGTTTATTAGTTCACAACAGCAGGATGGCAGTGATAAACATTATGCCTTACACAAAGAGCTGTGACAAAACCTCTATTAACCCAAAACATTTTCATTCTCCTTTAAATCCAAAAGCCGTATGACTGTTTTCCTGTCCACATGAATTTGAGGCAGCTCGAGACCATGATCTACTACCACTACTGTCTGTCCCACATGCTGATATTTGAGATGATGGCAAGTACTAAAAGGGCCACACTTTTGTAGAATGTTTTTTTACCGTTTATAATGTTAGCCATGGTATCTTGGAGCAAAAACATGAAGATTTTATCATGATTTATGTTTTATAGGCCATTTTTGCAATCTCTCTTTCATGCTTCTAATGGTGAATATACATAAATCAGTCATGCACACACACACACACACACACACACACACACACACACACACACACACAGGTGCATGCAGCTTCTCTGCCTGCCAGGTACTGCTGCTTGCATCTGTCAGCAAATCACTGTTGTCATTTTACCAGTGTGGACAAAATGTTTCACATATTGGGCTCATCCTGTGCTTGGATTACTTATTCAGGGGAAAGTTTTGGCATATAGCAGCATTTGCCTCTAGCTTTCTCACACTCAAGAACAGTGACATATGCTTCTGTCCACCCGTGAGTGGGACAGTTTTTTTTACATGCTTATCGGACCTGAGTGTTAATTAGAGCTGGGAATCGCTTTTGTAATTACACATGAAGCCCATGAGGGAAAAGCAGATATGAGTGTGATCTAGAACAGAGAAGTAATAGGTGGAAATTCTTCAGTAAGAATGGAGGGATATTCAAAAAGGAAGTGAGAATGTGAATTAAATAATCATCTTAATTAGATGACTTGAGATTGACATATGGAGCCGTCTGCTCTCTAATCGTTCTCACTGTATTTTGTTGTCATACACCGACCACTTCAAGTCGAACACACTTAAAGTGCCCCTATTATGCTATTTAAAGGGTCCTAATTTGTTTTGGAGGTCTCCTACAACAGGTTTGCATGCATCAAAGGTCAAAGGTTTCATTTTCTCATAATATACATTGCACATAACAACATTGTTCAATGATTCTTAAACGACTCGTCGGATGAATCAGTCTCTTTAAATCCCTCCTTTCCGCAAGCTACTCTGCTCTGATTGGCCACTGTGATTGGTCAACCGCGTACAGCGCCCGTCGTAACCTACCCACCTATTATCATAACTGAACTTAACCTCCAGAGGCTTCCTAAAGCTCAGCGATTGTACACACTGTAAAGACGGTAGCCAAACGATAACGTTGATTTTACATGATGAAACATTGGAAGAACTAATTATTCAACCCGACCCTCCATCACAAGGACGACTTGAGCAAGACTTTCTGAGTGATACGCTACTCAGTTTCAGGTACATTATGAGATGTTGCAACTGTAATTCATCACCATCAGCATTAACAAGTGTATGTCCATCAACAAACCGATGTGTATTTTTCTAATTTATTGTAGTGCACATGCAGGAACTGTATCAATAAAGGTGCAAACGTTAGCCAAACACTAACCTGAATGACTGATGTAAGATAAACATTTGTAAAACAAATCTTGCTCCATCCTTTATCTTTACTCAAAGTAGAAAGAACGACACACAATCTGCATCAATAGACAGTTTTTTACAAAAAGTGGCCCACATCTGCTTAGCAGAAGTATTTCAGTAAGACAGTAATAATGTGAGTTAGCCGGTTAGCCGCAAACTTCAACAATGTAAAACAAAAAACTACGTATTTTTGAACACCAGGTAGAAAATATATACAGGGTTTTTTTTTTTTTTTTTTTTTTGAGGAGGTTATGATTTTGTGGAGCAAGTTGGTCAAAATAAACTAATATTTCAAGTTTAAGTGTTTTGCGAATCCTTTGTTGAACTCTGAGATTTAAGAAGCAGTCATCAGTAAAGTTAACGCTTGAAAGCTGGTCAAATTGTTCACGGGTGGACAACGTACAACATAGACGGGCAGTATGCAAATGTCTTTTCTAGTGACGTAGAACCGTAATGCAAACAACTTGTCAAGGTCGTTCAGAGTCGATTCTTTCTTTTGAGAGACAATAACTTATTTATCGTGCACTTTCGACTTTACAACTTTGCCGAATGTTAGCATTCACAAACAGCTATATTACACACTGCATGAAAGGGAATATTCAAAAAACCATAATAGCTGCACTTTAATAAATATCTAGTTAAGTCAGAGGGTGCAGGATGATAGGTCCTTTACATGCAAATTTCAAGCAATCAACGTTTAAATAGTCTGGTTCATCGTTTGCTGTAAATTAGTCCTGCAGCACACTATCAGAGTTTCTCTGAAACTCCTCCACCTCCCCCAGTTTAGATGTTACATGCTCACAGCGTGTCTGTATCTATAGTAGCAAGTCCATATTTGCTCTTCGCATTTTCAGCGTCATTACTCAAATCTTCAGTGTCACATCATTCTTCAGAACATACATTTACCCGCCCATAGACCCTCCCCTTGACGAAATAAGGACAAAAATAGTTGAAAGTGGACAAAAGTGACGGATTAAAATACCAGGTGTAAACGGGTATGTCTCCCTCATCCACTTTGATCCGAGCGACCAAATACATATTAATACCAGGTTTAAACAGGGCCTGAGATGCATTGTAGAACAAAGGCATAAAGGTCATTTGCAATGAGGAACACTGTGACCTTCCATCTCTTTCCGTTACACCTTCTACATGAACACATTATTAATGGGGTTGGGTATGAAAGGTCCATTCTGCCTCTTTCTTTTCTCTTTGGCTTATGAGAGTTTAATCTCTAAGCTTCTGTTGTGTGCAAACTCTTCACAAAAAAAGCCTTGGCGCCACCACAGCTGAGGGCACCTCTCTTTTTCTCTCGTTTATCCCTTCTTCCTTGAGTGCACTCCAGTACCACTGTGTCCGAATATCAAAATATCAACGTTCACAACATTCAAATTGAAAAATCTAATAATTAATTAAAACACTCTAGACCTGATCAGTCATCTCATGAATACAACAGGGTGTAGACGTGAATTCATGTGGTCAGTCAGCCATCCTTTAAAATGGTGCATTTCGAGCCATTTGGTGGAGTTCAAAAGATTAACGACTGAGAAACTAAGAAGAAAAAGGTGGTGAATCACACCTGTACAGAGTATGAGGTAATTGCTCCCAGGTGTGGGCAAATCAAATCTAACTATAGCATCTTGTTTCTCATTAACACCACTGACACAGCAATGAAAAGCAGTCACGGCATGTCTTACATATGGGATATATCCAGAAAACAGAAAATCTATCTGTAGCCTTAGAGGGAAAATGTACACATATCCCATAAAAAGTTATTTAAAAACATTTACATTACAAAAATAATAATTTCTTGTCATACATGACAATCTTGACCATTTTAATGAGAACTGACTATAAACCGCTTTACAAGCAGCCTAAAGGAATCGTCCTCTTCATCTTTGACCTGTCCTAGATACCAAAAAGCTTTGGATAGAATATCTGTCCTTGTTTTCTGCATGAAAGAAAGTACAGGACTGGAGACATCCAGCTCCCCACAGCCACATAAACTGCTCTTTGTCTTTGTATCTGGTCTTCCCCTTTCAGATGGATTCAATCAGGGAGCCCATGCGCTCGTTAGAGAGAATAGCTAGCACTTGACGCTCATCAGTGTGTCAGATTGCCAGCCGCATGCGCTCTGGCACATGAAAACACTCCAAACATTCCTCTCATTGCACACTTTGTTCTCTCATTTGGCACTCAGAGAGGGACGCTGAATCTGGAGCTGGTTTTTGGAATCTGTGGAAAAGGCCGAAATAGGTCAAATTTCTCAGTTTACATCCATAATAAGGATGAAAATATATGAGTAGCATTTGTAGGTTTGTAGACATCTGAATGGTCTATTCTTTATTTTTGCATTTCCAGACAGTTGGTGCTAGCCCTGAACTAGAACACATCACAAACTCAATTCAATTTTCTTTTCAATTTGCAGCAAAATATATCAGGAGAACTTCTCAAATCCTTAGAGGCTATATTTCAAATCTGAGAGAGAGAAAGAATGAGCAGGAGAAAATATAATGGACAAGTAACACACACCAGTACTATATCATGGGAGGGAGGTCTATAATACTTGGAGAAAGCTATTCATAAGCATTTCCATTAGTCTCAATGGCAGTTGTTTGGCTGGACCCAGATTCCCCTGTAGACAGGAGATTTGAAATCGGCCATCTTTGTTCATGAGCGCTCAATTTTGCAGCCATGCTGTTTTGAGCTATTAATGTGTCATAACAAGGCTGGTAAACCTTATACTACATTATAATGAAATGTTATACATGTTATGCTTAAATGTCAAAATACTTTTGAAGGGTCATCAATGGAGAAATATGTTATATAGGCTGTAGTTAAGGTATCTTCCAAGGGGCAAACAGTGCCATTGTAACAAACCCCTTAGAGAGACGTCTTATTTATTTAGTTTTTCTGTGGTCCACTAACTTATATCTAGTGCAAAATTAGATCATTGATGCAGAGACATCATTGGCCATTAGATGGCCATTGAGATGGCTACAGAGATGGTGATGGGTGTAGAATATAATGCTCAGAATAAAACGTTTCGTTAGCTATTGAAAATTATTATTAGATTATTGTAATGGTCAAGCATTTAGACGGTCATTATGGAGCAATAGTCACTAATCTAGAGCGCATCTGTTTCAATAGGCAACAGACATATAAACCAGATTATTTGTTCAAGAGTTGTGTAATTAGATTGTTAGGCATTTAATGGCTTGTAATCAATCCCTTAGATATTGGCCTGTAGTACATAAATATAAATACATTTCACCTCAATTGGTATTGAATGGATTTGTTGCCAAATACCACTCAACTGCTTTGGCTGAACAAATGTAGTATAAATTCAGTATGATAGAATGAAGATTCAGTAGTTTGCATGCTGTATAAGGACTTCTATTGCAAATGAAGGCAAGCAGTATGTGTAGGTGTGCACAAGCAAATAACACTCTGAATCCCATGCAATTCACTATGCTTTTACGCCCTGGAGCAGATTTTCTAAAGGTGTTTTTCATATAAATACTATAAACTAACACATCAATTTTGCATTTTTACAAATAAAATATTGTGACATTTTTGTTGCTTTCAGTGTTGTTTCCCAAGCCCCTATTAATTTCTGAACGTATACTGTGCAGTATGCAGTAAGCACTACGATAGCACTCTATTCTAAATAGAGCTGTAGTTTTGCTGGCCAAATCACCCCAGGTTATTGGTCTAGACAGATTACATCGATAAGGTAGGCAGGTCACTGGGCTGCAGTAATAAAATCATTTTGCTGAAGAGAATCGCTGAAAGTGTAACTCTGATGTGATTAAGTGATCAATCTCAATCCCAGCTCACTTCTTAAGCCATTATATCTAAAACAGAAGATCCTAACTACAATCACACTTCACAAGCTTCTCCAAAAGCAATTCAAGAGCTGTAATGAACGAACTTATCATATTTTGAGATGACTTATAAATCTAACCACAGTATTCCCATTTTCAAACGTGCTGAGTCTGCAGCTTCCAACAAGTCATAGTGAATAACTCTTCAACAGATCAGTGAAGTGTATAGACAGACACAGATGAATATTGATAGTTAGTCTTGTGCAAATGCAATGAAGCGAGGACTGTTATCCATGCTCTATATAAACCAATGCACCAGAGTGCATGCGCACACTCAGTGTGTGTGAGTGTCATGAAAATCGAAGATTGCTGGTTGACGTTCCCAAGAGCCTGGATGCGAGGAGACAGGTCTTATATAAGATGTGTCTCATACACAAAATCAAAGCAATATCTTACTGATCTGATTAGGAAGAAAGCGGAAGATCAGAGATCTAGCCAATTAGCTTCACCTAAGAGACCTTTGAATTCGATCAGACGGCAGGAAGTGCTAGTTGTGTTGTGTAATGATGCAAAGGCCTTGTATGTGTGTGTAAATCTGTTAAACGGGAGCAAGAACTCATCTTCTACACAAACATTTTGTTTGTCTTTTTAACACTTTTCGCACAATATAAACAATAAAAATATTTTATTGTACTCAAGATTGCATTGTTGTATACACATGAATCTAATTAAATTAACCTTGCATTGAATAATATGGATTTTTCTTTTTTTTAGCATAATCCATGGAAATGCAAATACTTTTCGTTTAACCTCAGTCCTGGGAAAGACCAGTGGACGGGAGCTTTACATTACACAATTGAAATAGCACTGTGGATCAATACAAGCTCTCTGTGAGAAAATCCCACTCACACAATTGTTAGAAATATCTGTGGCACAAACACACTTAGTTTGAATTGATTCTAAATCTTATAAAGTTGCTATTTGTGGTCATAAATTTATATCAGACTAAATACAAACAAAAGTCTTATTTATGGCCCTATGATTCCTGCAATGCAGAAAACACTGATTAATTCCAGTCTTAAAATTAAAATGTACTGTATAACTCGGCATGTCATATAATTTGGCAAAATTAGTGATTATCCTTCCGCGTGCCATCAGGTTGCCGACCGCTGGACAAGTGTATGTAAATATTAAACCACAAAATATAAAGTCTGGATGTTCTGTGTGTGTCTGACTGTCTGTGAGAATGAGCGGCGCAATTTTGTCTACTAAACATTCTTAATTAAGCATAGATACACAGAAACTCACTACAACTTCACTACAACCCGCCAAAATGAAATTTCAGTTTACCTTAAATCTATTACTATTGTACAGTACAATGTAATAATTAGTTTATTAAAATATTATTTTTAAGGTTATTTTTTTAACCTTAATTATTTTTAAATATATATTTTTTTGCCATCAAACAATAATATAAATAAAATAAAAAGAATTCAAACAAGTTAGTATGTACTTGTAGATTATGTTTCAGGCCTACAAACAGACTGACACAGTAGGGAATAAGCGTTGTCCATAAACCTGACAGATCTAATCTTGTCCGGCATGCTAAACTTCTTTCAAACAGCTGATCTCAGCTGGTTTCTACAGTCACAATCTTAATACATGACATGGTGCTCACCTAATGCAGTTTGTGTGGATTTGTATCCAGGAGACAACACTATTAGACCACCATTAAAAGCAGAAACAGACCAGCCAGTTGCTTTACACAAGGCGTGTGCTTGTGTGTTTTGTGTGTGTGCATGGGTTTTATAAATGGCCTACATGCACTGCAGCATTGTCACTATAAAATCTAATAACCTCCAGCCTCAGTGCTCAAGAGCGTGTGTGTGTGTGTGTGTGTGTGTGTGTGTGTGTGTGTGTGTGTGTGCGTGTGTGTGTGTGTGTGTGTGTGTGTGTGCGTGTGTGTGTGTGTGTGTGTGTGTGACTTAAGGGTCCAGGCATCAATCAAAAGCATATTTCCCTTTCTGCGCTTTCTTTGTCTGTCAGTTCTGCGTAGTGCTGAGCTCACTAAAATAGAGCTTGCCGCAAACTTGCTCCCTGCCAACATCACTTTTTGTTTGTTTTGTCTGTGCCATTTGTTCGATCGTGTAATTCTCAAGTGGAAGCAGTTGTAGATTACAAGCTCTGTCTGAAGTGTACAAACATCCACGCACACACAGAGCTAATAGGTGTTCGTGTGACATTAGAGCCTTGGGTTTAAGACAGATAATGGCCTCTCATTTAGAAGTGCACACCCGAATCACACTACAGTGACATAGATGTCAAATCAAGTAAGCACTGACATCCCAGACCTTTTTAGAAATCCCCTTTTATCCCTGACCAACACATTCCGCTGGGTCTAGTGATGTGACATTCAGAAATAGCTCTTATCCATTTAACAGCTCAAAAAGAAAAATAGGAAGATATGATGAATGAAAAACAACAACAGTCATAGATAGGTGTGTTAGACCAGTCAATCCGTCGAGTCCTGTGCGTGAACATGAGAAGCACAGAGAGATATCAGACACACATCTGCTTTTGCATTTAGTTTGTATAAATCTGTATGTTTGTATGACAAGCCAGAAAATATGTGAAAACTTGTTTTAGCTGGTTTGTTTAGATGGTTTATATGGCTGCAGTCTAACGTATATAGTGAAGTCTGGGCCTGTGTGCATGAATGTGTGTGTTCATGTGAACTGAGTCTTGCGTGTCTTACTGTATGTAGTATGTTTAATTTTTCATGCAGACTTTTACTAGAGCATGAAATCACCCGTCAATTCCTGAGGAGAGAACATGTATCTGTATCTGGATGTATGTCAGATTAATCCAGGGTTTGGTTGGACTTCCTTTAATGTAGGAACAGTGAAGGTGAAAAAGTTATATTGGTGTTCGCTTAGGCAATCATCAGTTTTACTATTGCTCGTACTCATTTATTAGGAATTTGGATCAAATAAAATATGGTAAACTGATAGTATATTTTTATAAAGTATATTATTTCCATAATAAGTACTCTTCTTTTAAGTACTCGTTTCAAAAGGCCACATGTGTGCAATCTGTGCGTGAGTGTAAATGTGTGTGCTTCTTACTTGCTTTTATTCTCTATTGTTCCCATCATGTTCCAAATCTAGTCAAAATCTCTAATGCCAAAAGCTTTGATGCTGCTGTAAACACAGGTCAGACCATACAATAGAGCGACACACAACAAACACAGCTGCCAGACAGACTCAAGATATCACAACCAGCAGCTATTGTGCCTCCATTTAACCGTCCTTCTTTTGTAAATATTTTTATCTTCAATGAGCTACAAAAGGTTTGAGAACATTCACTTTATTATGACTGTGTGTATTGTGTGTTCATGAATCTGTTTCACTGCATTGAATTAAATAGAGAGAAAGGGGCAGTTAGAAATACAACACTATAACCACAATAAACAAGCCCTATAATGTATAATGGTACATACCAGGGTTTTTAGACCATTTATGTACCATAGTATTCTTCAAAGTACCTTGGAGTACCATGTAAATACAATTGTACATGAATAAAGTAATCATTCACATTCAGTTCGATCAGGGTACTACAGGCACATTCCTTTTCTGAAAAGTAAATAGATGTGTCTTGAAATGACAAGGCACGTCTATCTGGAAACGGTTTCCTATAAAAGCTCACAGTGCTGTGTTTACTGACCTATGACTGTTCTCATAATCGTCAAATACCCTGTGAGTCAGCGGGTCAGCATTTCATTACTCTAGTTCTGAAACAACAGAATCACACAGCCGCCTGCTGAATCCCACATCATCCCTCAAACGTTCAGGAAGTTCTTGGAAAACTCGAAATATTCTAGAATGCTCAGAATTCCTCAAAATATTCCCATGCTTTTCCCTACACAGCAAGCAAGGGTTTGAAAGTTTAATTAGCCCTGATGCATGACACTGTTCATCTCTGAGATAGTGTTCCTCATCTAGTGTTTGTTTCCATCAGAGAGCTGACACTGAGTTCATGAATGCAGCTCCAGATCCTGCACTTCCTTCCTTTCTCAGGGTTTCCCCCTCAGGGTAAAACAAAGATACCAGTTTCCTGAAAAATATAAATAAAGATTCAGTCATCCTCATAGGACTGTTTCCTCTAGCACAGTCTAGAAAGGGTGAAGAACTGTAAATCAACAAACAAGCTCTCATTAATACATGCTGTTTGTGAGACACACTTGGCTCTGAATGATAAACTAACACAAGAGCAGTGGGTTTGAATACATACTTGGAGAAAGAAAGAACTGTAGTAAAACTTCACTCTTATCCCAACCTCCTTTCCCTGTTCTGAAGCCTATTAAACATCTATAAATCAGCCCCTCCACGTAGAGGCCACCATCAGAAGGCCATAAACACTCACAAACACACCCTCTTACACTCCCAGCAGCAGGAGAACATGTGAACCTAATCACCCGTGAGACTTCACGGCAGCTGCGGTGCCGATCAATACTCGTTCTGTGTTAAATGAAGTATTGAGAGAGAGTTTGAGAAAAAGGGATGGAGAGCATAAAGGAAGAACGAGCGTTTGTAGGAAAGGAAAAATAGGATTTTTTGGGGTGGGATTTAATCTATGTTTAAAAAAAAACCCTCTATATCAGCAAGCCTTTATTTTGAGTGTTTGTTTTTGTGTCAGGAAGGAGTTCTATGATGGTGATCTGATGACATCAGTGTGGCCCACATGCAAACTTGCCTTTCTCATGCAACAGGCCCAAAAGTCGCTTCAATGACAAACTGATTAGTGATCATGGCTGAGAAATACAAATTACACATTTTCACAAGTTTCTGTTCTGTCCATTCTTCCTTGAATATCTTAAATGTACTGATAAGTACACTGTTAGTAAATTATTGACTGATTTACTTTCAGTAAATTGCTTGGTTTTTACTCTTGTGTTTTTACAGGTTTTTTTAGAGGGTGCAATTATTTTCATGAACTTGGAGTTTTGAACTCATTTGGAGAAGACACAAGGAAATCTGTGAGCTTAAATGGTGTTGATCCATGATCCATCGTTATCAGGACCTTGATGAAGTGTATCAATTTTTAATTATTTATTCAGAAAAATAAAGGAGACCTAAAACGAGCACATCTTTGTGGGAAATCGGTCCATTATACAGCTTAGCCGTCATTACACAAAAATATTTTTCAACTGACCAATCAGAATCAAGTATTCCAGAGAGCTGTCCAATCAACCTTAATACATCTCTTTCATCCTATACTATTAACTAAGGGTATGTCAGCGTGAAATATCGTGTTCAGCCAGATCATCAGATCATCTTCTTTTACTGTCGTTTTTTCCCTATTCTTTAAGTGGTCTTTTGTCTGAAAAGCTTTACTAGCTCTTCTCTAGAAGTTCAGTTAAGTATGAACTCTCGCTGTGTACCATAAGTGCCCGCTAGCTAAGAATTCAGGCCTCAACAACAGAGAATGGCACGCATCCTGCCCTGGGCTTTCAGCCAATAAGAATGCAGAACAGACCTGTGGGCCGACCCATAATGGTGCAGCCGAGCAAATCAGAGCACTGGCACTGACTATCACAGCGGTATACAACACCCCGTAAAATGATTCTCAAAGAAAAGAGTGACCCGACCAATAATGACCGTTGCTTCAAACAATCATGCTTTCATCACTGTCTATCAGACATAGCTAATAGAGCACAGACCAACCATTGAGCCAACGCAGGCCATCCAGCCAACCATCTATTACTCAGAAGACAAAGAAACATTTATTACTAAAGAATGCAGGCCAAAATAGAGAATTAACCAAACACAAGGAGCATGCTTTATGTTTCTCCTCGTTAAACTGTCAGTAGAGAAAATCTAATGCTAAATTCATGTGCTCCTCTTCCACCCTCAATCCCACCCACCCGAGCTGACATTTACACAGAGAAAGTCAACAGATCAGAACGAGCGAAGGGCTCTCAGCTCCTGTAGTAACACACATAGAGACTATGACAACAGCGGAACGCTGCGCCTCAAGTTAAACGAAAGTGTCAACATCAAGAGTTCTGCCCCAAGCCAAATCAAGTGCAACATAAACACGTTTCCTTTCTAAAAGCTTCCCATGAGCTCTTAATGAAGCCTTTTCTGAAAATCTGAAACGAATTAATGATCACATTTTTCCCCAATTACTAGCAACCTTCTACAGATCTCACACTAATTTCCCTTACTGAAGCTAAAATGGCTAAAAATGTATGGTTCCAACTCCAATATGTGACTTGTGAACCACTGTATATTAGAGATGCACCAATATCAAAACATTTTAGCTGATAACTGATATATTCGCTGATAAAACTAAATCCAGGTTTTTATATAATTTTTGAGAGCCTGACTACAAAAACAAAAGTCTCATTATAATGTTCTCATTATTATTTTACGTAGCATACATGACAGACTTGCACTGTACTTTTTTTTAAGTGATTCCAATCATATTTCAAACAATTCAAAACCATCATGGCGAACAGTCGGCCAAATTTTCTTATCTGGCCGATAACAATAACATTAAAAATGAACATATATCAGTCAATACCGATATGGTGGCCAATATATTGTGCATTCCTACTGTATATTATTCGATGGTAAAAATGGTTTATTGTGGTTAGTTATTAGTTATTCAAAGATATGCGTCATTGTTTTTATCATGAATGATACATCAAATCCTACGGTTTGTTGATGAAAAGTGTGCTTTTACATTTCTATGTCATCAAACTTACGGGTTTTGCATGCTGATCATGAAGAAAGCATGGTTGGATCTTTTCATCTGAGCCAGTAAGTAGCTACCTAGCGACCCCCCTGAACACCCTAGCAACCACCTAGCAATGCCCAATACCGCACAGTAAAAGACTCTAATAACCTCTCAGATGAACTTTAGGAACCACAAAGCAATGCCCTGGTAACCACCAATACCACCCTAAAAGTAGCTTTGATTGGTTTCATATTACATGACAACAGTTTTCCTCACCTCTCTGGCCTTCTCCATCTCAGCTTGCAGGACCTGCTTGGCCACCTCCAGATCCTGTAGTTTCACCCTCAGCTCCTCGTTCTCCTGCTCAAGGCGAGATCTCTTCTTCTCCACAGTGTCCAGCTCATTGTGCAGACGAATGGACACATCCTTCGCCACCTAAACCAATCACAACAGTTTTTAAATATGGTGTGTTGAAATTGAGATTATTCTTTGAAAATATTTACTCTGCAAACTGCCTATGGAGACAATCTCACTAGGACAATCTTTTAGCTTTGCCAGTGAAAAGTATTGAAGATGGCTGATTCATCCGTTTATGATTTATGTCTTCCTGAAGGTGGTGGAAAGCTCATTAAAAGCGGTTGATTGTAAAGCTGCACTAACTTTTAAGGAGGCAATTATCGGTGTTGGGCAAACAAAGACAGAGAATTCGAACACATCCATACCACATGGTGCTTGGACCATTTTAGCAACACAAGCACATTTTTCATTACTGACAATGGTTGTATGTTTCTAATAGTAGACATATAAAGGAAGGATGTAGGTTTGTGTGCGAGGAATGAAGAAAAGAGAGGCCAGCAGTCACTGAAAGGGGTAAATGGGGACTGTGAGGGGGTATGAGGAGGAACACAGTCCCTGTTTGTGAGTTGTGCTTCTTGGGAGAGGGTTCTCCTCTCTCTCTGTGTCTGAACCACAGCCAGGGTGCAGCTGGGTCCCCACAATGCTCCTCTGTACCAACACCATGCTCGAATTCATATCAGATCCCTCCATCTCTCATTCTTTACATTTATTTATCTCACCAACAGCCTCTCTGCCTTGTTCCATCAAGCTTTCCTTCAGCAACTAACTAAACATAGCAACACTACTAACTTGCTAGCTACTAAAATGTTGTGCTGTAGTGTTTTAGTTTTCCTGTAGCTCAAACAGTAGAGTGTTGATGCTTGCAACGTCAAGGTCATAGGTTCGATTCCCAGGGAAAGCAAGAACTGATAAGACTGTAAATGTGTACCTTGAAATGCAATGTAAGTTGCTTTGGAGATAAGTGTCTGCCAAATGCATAAATGTAAAATGTAGTGTGAGGAAACTGTTCAATGCTGTTTTGATGTTGGATTATATTGAAAATGTAATATTAATAATTTTTGGTTTTACTGTAAACATTCTACAAAGTTCACTGAATATGCACAGTATATTATTTTACGATATATGGCGAAAATTATATTTAGAATTATGGGTTATAACTACATTTTTAAAATTCGATATGATTTTTGATTGCAAATTATATCAAAGATTCATAAAGTTATTGACAGTAAAATATAAAGTTATCTAAACACAATCTTTTAATTCCTGAAACATTTATTTATTTAATTTATTTCTCTTCTGTTCTGGCAACCACATCTTTTAGTTCTTAAAAATAGAGAGATTTATACAGTATCAATATTTCTAGGAACAAACAGCCAAGCATGAAATAAATCTGTCACAATTCATAATAGAGTAGAGTTTGTTTCTAAACCACAGGCCCAAGGTTTTATGGTAATTGGGGCGTCTGTATTGTTATACAAATGCTTTAATTATCAGAGCACCAAAAGTGTCTGTTGGTCCCAGATTATTTGCATTCACTCCTTCCTCCATTCTGTCTAGACACCACCCACCTGCCTTTGACTGACAATGTCACGGCCTGTTGTTGCTTTTACATGCAAAAAAAGATGGACACCTATAGATCAACAGGGAAAGGGGTAGTGAAGCACAGCAATGCCGTGTGTGTGTGGGGGGGGGGGGGGAGGGGGAGGTATGATGCCTTGTTGTCCGCCTCTCTAACCACAGCCTGATGTACAACAGCAAACTGCGAAATGCCTGCACCATTTGACCAAACACTAAAATCAAAGGAGTGTAATGACCCATCAAAGAATATTTGCATGCGCCCAAGACTGTTCATTAGTAGTACTTGGACAAATATGTAAATGTATCTGTGTGTGTGTGTGTGTGTGTGTGTGTGTGTGTGTGTGTGTGTGTGTGTGTGTGTGTGTGTGTGTGTGTGTGTGTGTGTGTGTGTGTGTGTGTGTGTGTGTGTGTGTGTGTGTGTGTGTCGCTCCTCTCTGATCCTGCTTTTCAGGATTGCTCCGCCTCTCTGCTGTGCAAATGGTCTTTTTAAATGACTTCCCTCCAGATCTGTATCTGGTTGCATCTGCGGGACAGATGCCCGGGCACATTCACACTGTAACCTCAACCTTACCCTACTTAGAAAAAAACAAACAAGCTGCCCTTCGGTTAACCTCTATAAACACACATGCAGCTCAGATGAGCCATATGAAGACAGTCCAAGGGCACAAAATGTGGTCGTTGAAAGAAACCCATTAACACAGTTGCTACTACATTTTTAAATGGATGGACATACTTTAAATGCATCTGCCAGTCCATTTCTGCTTCCACCCATATGTCACTCTCGAAATATTTTTACAAATCCTGCCTTTGCAACCTAAAAGTGAGTAGTAGAGTCAGCATAAAATTGCATTTGCAAACCATTTTACTTACATAATGTAATGCATTTCTGAGTGAAACTGGAAATTACTGAGATAAAATATCGGGCCTGCTTTTATTTTTTTTTTAAATTGAACTTATCTCAAATGTGCCTCCTCAAGAGTTCCTCTGATCTCCAGATCTGGGCTTTAAGTGGAGCTTTTTGACTTTGACATGTGAATGCAGCACATGGATGATTATGCATGTGCACTCCTCACATAGATGATAATGAAGGGAGAAGGCAGCCAGTTAGCTTTCAGAGTCAGTTTTCCTGGAATCCTTAGAGTGCTTTGACCGAGAGTGGACCAAGCCTGCTTCAAAATAATATGTTCATTACTATGTGCCTCTTTTTCCCCTCTTATCTCTAGGATGCTGCTGCTAAGCTGCTATCTAAACAGTGAAGGCCAAACTGACCAAACAGTATTTATTTGCTTATCAGCATCTGTCACTCTCACTTCCTCTTTATTATTCTCATTGTGCCAAAAGGGTAGTTTTATTGCTCAGAGGTTGCTATTTTAAAGCTCAGGACACTTAATGCATGTATCCAAGTATCTTTGATCCAAGTATCTTTGAGTTATGTATACAAACCTTATTTTAATATTAAAATTGGAAAAACCCTATAATAAAAACCCATAGAAAAATCTCAAGGGAACCACTGGTGAATAAGTCTTCCCAGGTTTTGATTTCACTATTGCAGCACTCTATTACCAATGCATTATGTCATAGAATTTAACATCAAACCAAGACATTTAACCAAAAATCCATTGACTTTAGGACAATGGAACCAGAAGGGCTAAAATGTGATCTTGTTTCTGGGTTTTGGCCAACAAAAATACATCATCCCTGCACCGCTCTATTGGTTGGTCCAAAGGGTGGCATCACTAGCCCAGCTTAGTCACAGTCGAAAGAAAGAAAAATGCAACAACAATAGACGGCCAGATTGACGAGAGCTTGTGTGAGGGGGTTGCAGAATACCTGCAACTGTAGTTTAAAAGAATACACAGACATTTGTATTGCTCATAACTGGAGTCTACTTTAAAAGACTATTAGTTTTGCTGTACGCATAGCTACACTATGCATTTGCATAAAAACTGAGGCATACTTTGGAATTCAACTCATTTAAGAATTAACTTTGTCTCAGAAATAAAAATATAAGCAAATTACACAATTATGGAGATTTAAATTAAACAAGCAGAGCTCTGATCATTTGGACTTGGATAAATCTGATACTTTCTTCTTGGAAGCAGGAGACTTACACAAACATCCTCCATTAAGTCTGAGCATGAGCAGAAATATTCAATGATATCCATGGTACGATTTTAACTCTTTTCCCCCCATTGATGGAAACTTCCATAATTTATGAGACAACACTTCCCAGCCATTGATGGAATTTCCCGGCTTTCCGTGTTCACATGTGAAGAAGAAGCTCCATCTATGTTTTGATCATCTTCATCGTTCTGAATGCGATCTGGATGAAGTCTTTTGATAAAAATGTGATTTTCTCACATTTTTTTGCTTCAAATATTGCTTTTTTATGAAACTTACCCACATTCAAATGTGGATGAAAAAAAGAATGCATTAAGCTAGAATAAAACAGGGTTTTTTTTGTTTAAAAGCAGGGGCTCTGTTCTTTATTTTGATATATTGCATGTTTAGATATTCAACCTTTATCCTGTATAGCACGGGCACTGCTAATCGTTGATTATAATGGGAGTAATACAATTTTAATGCACTAGATTATCGAGATTTAAGGAACAGAAAAGTTCTCATTTAGACAGTGTTTGTCTCCTACAGCTGTAATGATTGTCTCTGTTTCTCAGCTGTTGTTTTGCATGAGCACATGACTGGAGAAGAAGCTCAGATGGATAACAGAGGGAAAGAGGAACCTACAGTACTTCTCCAAACCCTATTTAATAAGCCAGAGCAGCTGATGAGAAGGTGTGGAGCTGTTTTCTATCCTTCCCTCTGACAGATCTGGGAGACGCTGCTCTCACTAGATGAGAAATGAGGCCAGTGCTTCAGAGAGCAGGAAATGGTCCAGGGATCTTACAAACATTCAAATCCTCCATCAACCCCTACCCCTTCCTGACCATGACATCATCACCCTCCCCCACGGTCCTGAGACCAGAGCAAGATGGGGAAATTTTGAACATGGGAAACTCTTTTATGACAGAGTAAGTCCAAGGGGGGAAACCATTTGTCTTGCACAGCCTCTTGGTCAGAATATCACTGACCTCTGAATGAGGTTTATTCATTTGGAAACAACCGATAAGTGGGCAGTTAACATTGCGTTAACATCTGGGACTTAAAAAGTTAAAGTATCACAAAAATCAAGGGTTTTACTTAACATAATAGAACATAATTATGTATTGGCCAGTAATAATTTAGCATTATGAAATAAATCAACCAGTAAATCCAAATCTACCAACAGTCTTGTCAATGGATAATAAACAATGCAATGAATAAATGTTGTGTATTCTGAGTATTCCATTTTAGAAATTTCAAAATGTCTTAGGTCATAATGTACAAAACAATCAGTAGAAACAAGATGAACATTGCAAAAATCCTCAAGGTCATTTTCACTACAATCAATAACTGGTACAAAAATGTCAGCAGTCGTGTTTGTATCAAACGAGAGAGAGCATTGGTGTGAAACAAGAGACATGAAAGTCGGCTGAGCGCTCTGCCAATCAGCATTGCCATGGACTATGGTGAATATTAGGAAATATCTGACCAATCAGTCATGAGTATATTGGTTTTATATAGGCCATCAGCCACTAAACAAATCAAGGAAATATTGTAGCATGTGTTACACAACTATTCAAAGTATATTGCAAAGTACTGGATGTAGCACTAGTTATCTTCATAACCCTGTAAGGGTACAAGAAGATCTGAGTTAGCACTTAGATCTACACAATGCTTTGTTGCTGTGCTAAGCTGAACTTAAAGAAACAATGTTCTTCCTCCTCAAAGCATAGTGTGTCTGTCACACCGGTGGCAATGGAGTATTTCAACCAGCTGAATGCACAAGCGCTGCGAAGATCAGTGTAATTTGACCTGGTTGTGCCGGTAGCGTGGGGAGACAATTGACCCTGTGTTAGGAGACTCCTGTCAGCAGTTAAAGAATTCAGCAGAGGCTGCGATGTTTTCCTGCAGACACCATCCCCCTCGCCTTGCCTCATCGATTATGTGTTAAAACTTCTGATTAACAGCTGGTTAAAACCAGCTGTGTCCAGCTGAGTAGTAAAACTTAAGTATGTGACAATGTTACTTGTTTAAGACCACCATAGTCAGTCTCAATAGCACAAAGAGCCACAGCATTTGCTTGACAGAGGAAATCACTCTCCCTCCTTTTCCTTCCCTCTGTTACTGTATACACATCAGCCATTTAAAAGACGAATACAGACAGTACCGATGGGAATGACATCATGGTTATTTCTCTTCCCTCTGACAGACCACATAAAGGAAGTATTGTGTCCACAGCCATGTGAGACAGCTGCCTGCGTGGTGCATGACATGCATGATCGTACAGTCTACTGAAGACCTTTACATCATCGGATATTTATAAGATTCACTTATGGGATTCAGAAGTCCCTTGTGAAAAACAACTTATGGAAATAATATACTTTAAAAGAATATGCTTGAGTGCAAACTGACTGTAATGATTTCAGAGACACCTAATTCCATGTTATTTACAATTAAATGAAATTATATTAAAGTTCAATATGTCTTATTCAATATATAGTTTCTTTTAAAAAGTACTTGAGTACATTTCTATATGTAATTTAAGAATTACTTATATTGTTCTTGAAATGGTTCAAGTGTACTGTACAAGCATTTATGGTGAACTAAAATCTACTTTGATATCTTTGAAACTCATGTATTTAAATTTACACATTTGTAATGATGAGGTTGCAATTTAGTACATTTCAAATATTAACTTTAAAATTTATTAACTTCAACTGTGTGTTTAAATTTACACTAAAGAAAATACAATCAAGTACTTCAAATGTGCTTTAGTTTGTTAGCCAATGCATCAAATTAAGTGTACTAATAAGCATGACTAAAGATTATTAAAACAACAATTAAAGACTTTTAATTTGACGTTATTACAAAGTGCACTTTTTAAAATGTGAATGTGGACTCTCTTTAAGTACAATCCATTGGCTTTTTACTTCGCTTTTATTACCTGCAAGTACAGTTTCTAAAAAACAAACTGTCAAGATTTGAAGTGCACTACAAGTACACAGTGAACAAATGAGCACACTTCTTTTTCACAAGGGGTAGTTCAAATGCAAACTCAAGCAATCGCAATCAGTTGCCTAACAGAATATGATTGGTAGGTTTTATCTGTAATAAATGGCGTGCTGCACCAACCTTGACGTCTTGCTCCAGTGTGCGGATAAGCTCCCCGTCCACTTGTCCGGTCTGGGCCACGCGGATACTGCGTCTCTCTGCCTTCTTCAGGCGGTACTGCAGGATGCGGCAGGTCTTGTTGGCCTGATCCAGCTGCTGTCTGAGCTCCTGGAGCTGATAAACATCCTCCTCCATGTACATGTCCCTCATCTCCAGCATCTCAGAGCGAAGCTCCTCCATTTCATCCTGATATATACACAAACAAACAATGCATCATTTTAGAAATCACTATGCTTTTTGCAAGCTTTTTAAAAAAACATTAGGTTTAGATGATAAAATATCTACCCAGGTAAGTCTGGACTGCCACTGGCACCCTTTCAAAAAATGCATATGATGCCCCTTACCTATTATCAAGTGTGGTGTGAAAACCAATATTATGCATCAAATTCATTATGCTGCATTATGATTTTCCTCGAAACCATAGAGTTTGCATAATAGCGCGATGTTTACAAAGCACATGGCTCTAAACACAAATAAACTATTTATACCTCAATGGGGTAAAACAATGCATCTCACTTTCAGAGGCTGATAGATGCTGTGGGCCACCGCGTGCTGTCACACATTTCCAGTGAATATAGGTCAACTACTGCAGCGCGCGTCACGTGCTCAGCGCACGGATAAACAATGGAGTGAAAAGTGGGCGCGGGCACAGTGGACTGCTGCAGCATCTGTACAAACAGCTGCATTACTCAAGCAACACTAGTGTAAGAACAACTGAACACTAGCCTTTTTAATGCTGTTATATTAGGCATGTCAAACGAAAAAAGATTTGGTTTGGTCATGGTCTTCTGATAGTTTATGAATACCGAGATTACAAAGGAATCACTGTTCAGACTCATAGTAATTCTGTGCAAAAGAAAAACCCATCTAGTAGACAAGGATCTTAAATGTATGCCTTGCAACATAAAATAGGGTTAGGGTATAAAATGAGTATTTCCAGTTTTAGGGGGAACACACTGGCATGTCTGCCTTAGGAACACAGTGATGGCAGTAATACAGTATTATGGTGACCAAATACAATTACAACAGTTATTGTGATACATTTCATCATTATAAAAAAAATCTTTGTTTCCAGACATTTATCATCTCAGCAATTTATGTCATTTCTACTCAGTTTTATTAATTTATTCATTTGATTTTCATGATTCAGTATATCAGTTCTAAGTGGCCCTATAGTGTAATTAATTTATCACTTTTATATGATTTTTTTAATTAAGGTAATTCAGCATTTTCAATCTAGTTGGTTGTCATAATCATGAGCATAAAAAAATCTTGTTTAAGCCACTTATAGCTACTAATATTGCACTACAGTTTCACTGTTGTAACTACAGTGTTCTGTAGGCTATACTTTGGGGACATTTTTTTTTTTAGAACTTCTTTAAATGTTCTGAAAAGAACCTCTTTTGCATATACCATTTTGGTTCTAGCTGGTTATTTGATCGCTTTGATGTTGGATTAGGCTATATTTTCTTGAGATCAGTGTTTTGGTTTTTGGCATCAGCCAAAGGACTAGAATAACATCCAAGTTGTAACCTTAAACTGAGCAATATGACATTTTGGTGGAAACATTGCTTAACATGGTGCTATATGACACCATTGTTGGTTTAACTTAAAAAAAGTAGCCTAAGTTACCTGGTTTCTTTAAAATTTTGAGTTAACTGAAGTGAAAAAATTGTCTTAATACAATGAAGGAGATTAGTTTAATAGAAACTCAAAATAGTATGTTAATCTGAACCACATTAATTATCTAAGTTGATCTGTGAGTTGTGATATTTTTTACTGCAATGCGTTGATGTTTGATTTTAAAATAATACAATCATTTTCTTACCTTTAAATAATCATTTTCTGATCGGAGTTCCTCTATTTCCCTGATTAATTCCTCATGCATCCCGTCCATCAGCTCCTCAGTCAGGTCCGAGAACGCCAGGGAAGTGCTGGCGAGCATCCTGCTGTCGAACGAGGTGAGCGAGCGCTCGTCGCCGGGAGAGACGCTCCCCTCTGCGGTCTCCATTCCCAGCGAGAGTCGCTCTTTCTCCACGCTGGTCTTGGTTAGACCACTCTTGTCCAATAGTCCATGTTCTGCTGCCGATTTATCGCCGTCGACCCCCCCGCGGCTGCTGGTCTCGGTGTCACTGCTGAGCGCGTCTGTGGAGACCTTGTTCTCCTCGGAGGCGCAGTCCGAGAGCTCGGAGCTGCTGTCGGTGGCTGAGAGTTTCCCCGGAGCACAGCCGGAGTCCTTGCTTAAATCATCCGATCCGATGCTGGCGTCCGAAACTTTTCTTCGAGCGCTTTTATTGGACTTCGCGCTGCTCTTCTGAGCACCGGCCGCGGATAGCGCGGGCTTGCCTGTCGGTTTACTCTTCTCTGTTTTCTGTTCTTTCCCGGTAACCGGGCTGCGTCTGGACACGCGGCCGCCTAAATATATGGCTCCCGGTTTAACGCTCAGCGTCGGCGTGCCGATACCTCCGCGGATTTTAGTGAGGGACCACCCGGGCACATCTTTGGGTCTTGCTGGAGACGGCGCCCGGTGTGTTTTTTTTTTCTCGTTAACTTGCAGCGTCTGCGCAGGCGGCTGTTCTTGTTCACCGGTGCTGCTCTCCATTTTCTGCTTTTGCCTCTTCTCCTTCGACGAGACAAAATGCGTCGGGGAACCGGTGTCAACCTTTGTCTTGGTCATTCATTCCGTTTACTAGACAAATGAAGCTGAAATGTTACCTCCACTACCCCCCAAAAAACAATAGGTGAACTGGTAAACGCTTCACACCAGATCAGCCGACATTAAAACCGTTGGAAATCCAAAAGAAAATGTGAGTGCTTGGATTGAGATGCTTTAATTCTCTCTTATTCACCACGTCTGCAAATATTCTCCCGTGCGCGTCCTCAGTTGTGAACCGCCGCTTCTCCTCTGCTAAGTGTTAGTGAGCTTTAGTGAGGTTTCTTTCTTTCTCCCCGCCCAGATAGCGGCCCCGACCGTGACGAATGGAGAGCCTCGCGCGCAGAGCAGAGCACTACTGCCACCAACACATTGCGCGTGAACTCATCGTTCATCCCATTAACGATTCGAACGGCTGTTTTCGAAACACCCACTGTAAAAAAAATATATGATCAAAAAGTTATGAAAACATATGTTTTTTTACATTGCTTTAACTCCGTTTAATGTAATTTAAGTGGAATTAACTCAATCATCCAAGTTGATTGTAGCTAGCCTTAAACTTAAGGCAGCAACTTTTTTTTACAGTGGGCCTAGCCATATTACAATAGTGTGAACAATTAGAACAATAAGAAGTAAGAATATTTTAAGAATATGGTAATCAAACAGTTGAAGGTAGCATACATTGTAGGGAAAAATATCAAGTTATTGGAAGTCAATGCTATTGGCTATATTGGCTTTTGTATTAATGTATCCCGGTGTGGTTTTATAGCATTTATACTTTATTAAGTGTTTCAGAAGAAGCATTTATTGTTGTTTTGGCTCAAAATATTACATTTACTGAAATGCAGTCCTTGTGACAACTTGCTCTGATCTACCCTGTATATCTTTTCTTCTGTGCTGAAAGCTGCTTGTCTACAGCAGTGGAGAGGGAGGCTGGAGGATGAGGCAGGAATGTGAGCACGGGTCACATGCACCACACTTAGTCTGTAATGATTGCTTTATTCAGAGACTGGCCGAACACTAGAGCCTTATTAAGGGCCCCTTCTGGGACCCTCACAGGTGACGCTCCCCGAACTTCACATAAGCTCACAGTTAATGGGTTTACCCAAGAACGCCCTGCTGGAGACAGGACAGAGGAGCTGGTTGGGATCTGTGCTAACGGAGGCGTTGCCACATGAAAGAATTAGGTTTGTCTCAGTCTTTGAGACAGAGAGGCTTCACACGATCTTTTATTGATTGATTGATTCATGCACGGTTGGTTCATTACTGTACATGCAGTGTTTTCTTTTTATGCAAGGTATTTATTAACAAATAGAGCAAATTACATCTTACATAGTAAAATATGTTGGGATAGATCCTTCACGAAGAGCAAAATTGGCAATGCACATGTTGGCATGATTTGCTACGACACTGCTGTAAAACATATTTATTGTAGAATTTCTGAATGGATAATGGAAAATGGACTGCGTTTATTTCCTGCAAGACAGCAATTATCTGTGTGGTGTTGAGACGTTTAGGGATTTTGTTACTGTTATGGCTGTCAGCAGCCTTGCCACACTAGACTGAGGAATGCAAAACCCACAGGGAGACAGAAAATGTCTGCTGGATATCATATATTCTACTTCATGGTGGGCTTAGTTAATGTACAATAGTATTTTAGTCCCCTGTCCTATATACTTGGCCTAAATATCTGTGATGATTACTAACAGGTTTGCCTGCTGTTGTTACTCTGTCTCTGAGGAGGGAGCACTGGGACCCCGCAGTCCTCTCGTCTCCATGTAATGGTTGTGGTGGCGACAATGACGAAAGTGGATTAATATCCTCATTGGTCTTGTCTGATGAGAAATGCATCATCTGTACTGACTCTATAGTTTTACTTAAGAAATACTTTACGGAAAAAAAAGATAAATTATTATAAATAATCTAATTATTTGTACTTTGTTTTACTGTAATTTAATCATTATTTTAACTAAATAGCCTAAGTAAAAAACAAAACAAGTAAAAGCATAGTAGTAGAAAATTAAAGAACATACTGTATCAATTTAATGTTTGGTTTTGCTATTGTAATAGAGTAGACATTAATGTTCAGTGTGCATACAGCAATCATAATCTTGAAACTGGTGGATATTACAATATCTGTCAGAATAAAGTAGAAAAAAGCCAATCATTCAACAGATCTCAGTGTGTTAATTTAACCACTAGTGCCATCGCATGGCCACATTAAGCAAGCACAACACGATTATCACTTCAGAGGTTGAGGCAGTGGCAGAGGATAATAAAAAACACAACACCTTAACAAAGAAATTACCTAGTCTTATACCATAAAATGTATTGTATATACTGTGTTATGCCAATCATGTTTTACATTTGCTTCCGGGCTTCACGTTGCTTTTGCCTGACCGTGATATAAAGATTCACTTCACACAAACAGAGTCAGACTCATGCATCAGTGATGCAAGCAGAAACAAAGCCATGTTGTAGAGGGTCAGTGGGTGTAATTGGCGTGCGTAATGCTGGATGAAAGAGTCCATTTTACTGTAGTCCAGTCTTTAGTCCTCTGAGATCTGTTGGGACAACACTGCAATAACTGTAACCCTGATGGCAGACAAATCGGCAGGATGGTTTTTGATGAAAAGTTTATAATTTGCCTCTTCCACTATGTTTTATTGCTGTCAGATGACTGGCTGGTCTGAATGTGTGGCTTTAGGCTCTAGACAGCACAAATTTATCACATAACTGGACAATACAGTGTATTTTGGCCAATATGTTAAAGCGATTTCTGGTTCCAACCTTTCAGGGCTCTTCCTCTTTGTCAGCATCAGAGGCTTCCAACACACACACACACACACACACACGCACACACACACACACACACACACACGCGCGCACGCGCACGCGCACACACACACACACACACACAATAAGGGCAATTATGGAAAGCAGTGAGGTCAATGCAGGTCAGCTGTGCTGCTGGGACAGTGGTGTATATCAGTGATGTCTGCCTCATTTATAACGAGAGACAAAACAAATAGAGCAAATTTATATTTTTTATGTACACGCTTTTAATTACGCTAAGTAATTTTCATGCTTTCAGATTGCAATATTTGAGGATAGCATGCAAGCAGGTCTTTCATGGCTTTTCTGTACTATTTTACATTTCCTTCAATGGCCTCTGGTAATGACTGATGAACGTTATGAATTTCTTGGAATGAACATTATGCTAAAATGAAACAGGAATAGCCTGAAAGGTGGTGGTTCATATAAACAAGGTTGTCCTGTTCGGCTCAATACTTTGACTTGATGTAAAGATAATGTGTAATAAATGACTCGAATGACCACCTTATTTTTTTTTAAAGTAAAATCAACTTGGATGTTTAAATCATTTCAACTTAAATTTACATTAAACTGACTTAAAAAAGTAATATTGTAACATAAAAAGTTGACTTATTTTGATGAGTTGAGTTACTTATTGATCACATAATTTTTTAAGCAATATATATAATGAATTCAATTAAATTACATTAAACCAAACTCTTATATACGCTAGCGAGCATATATGAAGCATACTTATTTATTGTGTCACATATTTAGTCATTTAAAAGTAAGTATTGTTGAGTATAACAGATTAAAGGCTGCATGATAAACACATTATTGTGCAACTACAATGCAAAAGGTCTTGCTCTGACGTAACCAGTCAGGCGACGAAATTCACGCAATATAATTGGCCAAGAGACACGTCAATCAAAACGCCCATATCGGTCTCTTCCGGCTGAGTGTCGGCTCTTCAGCAGCAGCAACAACAGCAACAGTATCATCATCATCCCTGTCCGAGAGAAGCGAAATCCAGCCATCATCACAGGTACCCGACTGTCTTCTTTAAAAGTAGCTCTTCGGACTCTTTCATAGCAGTACATGAGGTTTTAAAGCAATGCTTGCCAGTGGACGCAAAGCTCTCGAGCCGTTACTTAGTAAGTTTGGCAGTTAGCTGGAGCTTTAGCCTGTTAGCATCTGTTTACAGACTCCGGCTGCTCCTCGTAACATAGCGAGCTGCTGTCTACCTACACAACATTGTTGAGTTACCAGCGATCACTGACAAAACCCAGTGATTTACCTATCTGAACCAGAATAACACCCAGCAATGCTGTCTAGATAGGCAGCTCAATAGGATTTAGGACACAGCCCTGATTTGTGAGAGTGTCAGCTAGTGAATATTTTGGAGTTGTTGTGTAGCATTGTCTTTTGATTTAGAGTTTTAAAGATTGAAGCCTTTCGTGTTGAGTTTTAGGGCTGTTCCGTTGTCATTTCCCCAGCCTGCTTTCTCATTTAAAGTAAACAGAGACGTTTTGTGAAGGTTTTGCTCTCCAGATATTTTCATCTGTTTAAATGTGTTGTTAACGTTAACATATTCTGCACCGACATGGACGAGTTCGTGTTGTTCCCTGGGGCTTTATACACCAGCATGTTACACAGTTGTAACAACTTGCTGATCTTCTTTACTTAATTCTCTTTCTTTTCTTTTCTTTACATTTTCTTTTCTAATAAAAATGACAGGTTTTGGCCTGTGGATTTATCAAATGGTATGTGTATTATTGTTGAATTTGCATTGTCATATTGACTCATGTAGGTTTCATGGCTTTAAATTGAAGCCACAGGGTTTTAATCTGCATCTCATAAAAATAAATGTCATAGAAGTTGTCCGTTGCCCACTTTAACACCCACTGGTGTTAAAGTGGGTAAAAGGGTTCAGTAATGTACAGTGGGGTTTGCCACGTGGACTGTCGAGCAGTTATTGCTTTTTCAGTTCCTGAGGTGTTATGTTGTGTGTAGCTTGGGGCAAGTAGACAGATGTAGATAAGTATCAGGCCACATTCCTGAGAGTAGAGCAAGATATCACTGCCTTGTTTTATGTGCGTGCACATGGAGATTCCCAACACCGCCTTGACTTGCTAACTAATGTGTCTTTGTCAGGGATGTGAATGCACCTTACCCATGTAGACCACATTCCAAAGGTGTCAATGAAACTGAGTAACGGAAGAGTCTGTGATTCATTCCACTTCTGAAAACTTGTGGGTGTTTGTGTGTTTACCTCACTTTATTAGGCAGTCACGACCTTTCGGGTATTGCCTCAACCTCCTGTACTACCTAACCTTCACAAATGCACAAATATTTGGAATGCTTATAATTCATTATATATTATATACATCTCCTTATGGCTTTATTAAGATATTTGGCAACTTCCTTTAATAAAAAAACTAAAGAAAAACTGATTAAAGTCATCATGAAATCAATATTGACAATTCTTATTTTATCATGGCATATTACTGTATTTATTTTTAAGTCCTCCTGTGGTGAAAATCATTTGCAAATTCACAAGTCCACACCATTGCCGAGTATTTTCTTTTTAAAACTGCGGTGACCCAGAGAAGACAGTCTCAAAAACGTGGTTTGAAATCGCTGGTGTTTCTGATGTCACAAACTACCTTGTAACCAATCAGGTCAACGTGCCTGCGGGCTTCAGCATATCATTAACTGCGAACTAGCAGGGGAGTCTCCGGAGAAGCCAGGTTATCCCGGTGTATTTTTTGTTGATGTGAAAAATTGGGTAGATTAAGCAATATAGCGGGTGTATGATGTATATTACTATGTTATGATGAACTATATGCCTTTCTCCACTGACGTTCTGAGTTGTTCAAAGCGTTTCTGATGATTTTTAGAAGGCAGCGGTCGTTCTCTGGGAGGATGAACGGAAACATGGTTTGTTTGTGTAACATTAGCAACACATTAGCTGTTTGAAAACATAGGCTAGTCAAAAGCAAAAGGCTAATCTATTACCCTTATGTATCTGACGCTGTAAAGAGCCATACCATTGTGCACTGTTTTCCTGCCGACTGGATCTCTGAGCTTGTGCGAGTGAGTGGAGGTGGGGTTAATTAGCATAAATTCTGCAGATCTACCCCCAAATAAGTGCAAAAAAACAACCGATTCTATCTTGGATTCCCATCACATCTGTTCTTCTTCTCCAAAATTTGGTCTCAGAAAAGAGCCAGCATCTCTTTTAAAAAGTGTCATGGGATAAGATGTAACCATAATCATTATGGATTTTGGATTTGTGTGTGTTTCATGTTCTTCATGTCTACCCTCTGTTCCAGCCGATCAGGATTCTGTTCAAATGCAATGGGGCCTGATCGTGTGCTAGGTCTTGTAAAACACTGCACCTGAGTCTTTATTTTTCATGCGGACATATTGTGCCTGGTTATCAGTTGCCACGGCACCGGTGTTCGGTCGTCTCTGACTCCATTCAGCTCGCTCCCGGGAACCCTGTTCGTATATCAGAGATCATTACTGTAGCACAACACAGTGTCTCGGAGGGCGGCTGAGACGTCTGTGTTATTTTAACATTTCATCTGATTGCAGAACACTTGTTTTCCTATGTAGGTAAAAGTGCATCAGAGATAATGTATCAGATTCTGTTGAAAACCTTGAGCAATAGTCTCTCTCTGGCTTTGTCTCTCTTGTTTGATTTCAGGGGACTGATGGTGTCTCCCTGTTGACCCTTTGCTTATTTGATATTTGCTCTAATGTGTGTTTAAGGGTATAGTTCAACCAAAAATAAAATTTCTGTAATTTGCTCGCTTTCATGTCATTCAAAACCTGAAAGACTTTCTTTAAAGGAGAAAAGGTCTCCATTAAAGGGTGATCTAATTTCCGTTCCACTCTAACAATCATAATTCAATAATCTGGTTGCCATGGTTCAAAAACAGCTATTTCAAAAGCTATTTATTGGATATGCATTGGTTTTGATTGCACATTAACCTTTACAGTGGACACTAGTGCATCATCCTGGACACTGCCACCAAGTCGCAAGCTGGTTTATGTGGATGTGGACGGCCAGTCAGATAAAACAATTTGCTCCAGAATATACATCCATTCGATCTATCCTAGAAAACTCTTGCAGGTAAAAAAAAAAAAAAAAAAAAAAATGTTGTAACATCTAGGGAGTCATATCATTGTTACATTTTCCAAGTAGGCCTATTGATTTTAGATGGTTTTAACATGAAATAAAGCATATAAACCGTACCTGAGAATTCCGGCATACTTTGTATGTTGTTGTTCCTGCTGTGGCGTTGCAGAAATAGAAACATTTCTAAAATAGAATCGCTGCGTATCGCCATCGTGGCCGATTTGGACAAAAACTCTGATTAACATGGAAAAGAAGCCTTTTATTGCCTGTCATGTCTGGTTAGGAGACAGTGTTATATTCCCAAATGAAATGTCAGCAAATGGAACTTCTACACAGATTCGCTAAAATGAAAGTCGGCAAGAAATGAAAATTCACCTTACCTGTTTTGTAAATGCATGTTATTGCATCTTATTGTGAACAGTTTTTCCATGTGCAGGTTTAAAAAAAACTGGATCATCCAGTGATAACGACAGACTTCTCTCTGTTGATGAATGCAGGACTTCTCCAATCTTTGATGGAATCACATCCTCATGTTCTGATATCAGACATACAACGTTCAACTTGTATGAAGTTCCTCTCCGTCTGCTGGTCAAACAGGAACAAACTCCAGTGAGTTTGCAATAATTGAAGCTTAATTATATTTTTTTTATATATTTTGTAGGTTTTACATGATTTTATAATGTAATTCATTGGTTTGTAATAAATACACACAGTATTACTGTGTTATTACTCTATTATATTTAATACAGTATTCCTTTAGTCCAGTTAAAAACCAAAAACGCATACTGTCTACTCGAGTGTCTGCTCAAATCTCTTTGAAAAATAGGCCTATGTGTAAAATAAAAAAAGTTTTTCATGCCCTATAAGAGCAATAATCCTTACTGAGTTTGTCATAATTCATGCATGAAAGTGTTAAGAACATTCCACACATTCACATCCCTTTTCTGCTTTGAAACGGACCGCCTGCGTTTTTTGAAAAACAGTTAATGTTAAGAGTTGGTGTGACCGTGACAGAGACAGCTGAATGTTGTCCTCCATGCTCAAGTTAGACTCATTTCCTAACTCTTTGATTTACTAGTGAGTCGTCTGTGTCGCCTGACCCCTCACTTTTGCCTTTTAAAAACTCTTGAGTTTCACAACAAAATCTATCAAAAATCACAGCCAATCAGAAGAGTGTGTAGGCGGAGTCTAACCAAATGGAGAAGTACTTAATCAAATTCATAAACATTAGACCATTTTAACGATTATTAAAAGTACTGAGTGACTGATACAATCTTTGTCATAGACTACACTTGTTTGTTCACATTGACAGTTTGTTTCTTGTTTCCTTTCATTTATTTTCAAGATCTGATCTTATCCATTGTCGCTTTCAGTATGGCAATAAAGGTCTCACAAAATTATATTCAAACTCGCATTAGATGGTTTTAACATGAAATAAAGCATATAAACCGTACCTGAGAATTCCGGCATACTTTGTATGTTGTTGTTCCTGCTGTGGCGTTGCAGAAATAGAAACATTTCTAAAATAGAATCGCTGCGTATCGCCATCGTGGCCGATTTGGACAAAAACTCTGATTAACATGGAAAAGAAGCCTTTTATTGCCTGTCATGTCTGGTTAGGAGACAGTGTTATATTCCCAAATGACATGTCGGCAAATGGAACTTCTACACAGATTCGCTAAAATGAAAGTCGGCAAGAAATGAAAATTCACCTTACCTGTTTTGTAAATGCATGTTATTGCATCTTATTGTGAACAGTTTTTCCATGTGCAGGTTTAAAAAAAAAACTGGATCATCCAGTGATAACGACAGACTTCTCTCTGTTGATGAATGCAGGACTTCTCCAATCTTTAAGTCCGTATTAAGTCCTGCCTTTCTTACAATTAGCTACAATCTTGCATTTGTTTAAGTACAACACCCACATGTCAAAACCGATGGATACACAATGAAAAGATCTTCTTCCTACTTGTGTTTTTCTTTTTAAACTTTTTTGAAATTCCGTTACAATTGGATGTGTCATAAGGAAGAAAATACCTGTTGCTACTTCACACTATTTATTCAGAGTTCACTAAAACGTTTGTCATGCACTGACCAGGTTATGTAACATAAGCAAAATACAACTTAGTCTATTAAGATTTTTAAAGATTTTCTAATGTATTGTGGGTGCTTGCTTATTTGAAGATGTTCTGGTCCCTACTTCAGTCATTGTTAGTCTAATGTATTTCTTCGGGTCCATCAAAAATGATAGCACATTTCTTCCCAAACGGGCTATGGACCCCTAACCCCAACTATGAGCTGGTATAATAGTGGCACTTATGAATACACCACTAATGAATTGTCAAGGTTATTTGTGCTGTGATTTGTCATAATTTGAAAGGTATTTCCTAAAGTTGCAGAACGGTTGGTGGCACTTGTCTAAATAAAATGTCTGATAAGGTTTATTATTAAAAAGCAATAAACGTTATGCAACATAGTTTACTTGTTGGTTGTCACCTTGATTTGCATATTTGTCCTAATAGTGAGTCGGCTCATTGACTTTGCTAACTCAGAAAATGTTTTTACAAACAAGAGCCACAGGAGACACCAAAGAAGTCATGATAGTTGAAGAAAGAATTGAACTGGGTAATTAGAAATTGGTACTGCTTGATTTGTCTTCTAAGTTCTACTTAAAGACTTCAAAGTCGTCTTGGGGCTGTAATAAAGCTGTTAGTTGCTCTCCAGTAATTTGTGCTCAGGGAATTCATTGAGCCTAAATGTCAGTCTGCTAACACAGACCGAGAGAGACATTCAGCAAGCGTCCTTTAACTACTCAATGGCTACATAAATTTGCATAGCTGGCTAATAGACTTTAACCGTGAAAGAAGCGTTCCCTCAGGTATTGTCTAGACTGAGATAAGGCCGTCCTGTGTGCGTCACAGTACATGTCTGTCTCTCAGCTTACACTCTTTGGATGGAGATGGTCCAAAGTTCAGTTCTATATCAAATAAGTTGCTGCATACAAGCCCATTGGAGGAGACCTGCAGTGGCTCCACCTCTCATTTCAAGAGCAGACGGCTAGTTTCAGTCATTTCAAACATGATAGATGAATGGATGCATGAATGAAGTAAGGCTCTAAGATCATTGGAGGAAAGGTGAATGATGGGATTTTTGTTTTTCCTATATGGGAAGTATCAAATGGACTCTCTCAATATTCCATCTTAAAACTATTGTAAGCTGTTTTCTTGTTCTTGAGTCTGGTTTTGATATTGACTATTGTCTCTTTGCAGGTGTCCCTGTTTCCAGAGACAAGAAAGAGAGACCATGTTTTAGAGACCTTGCGCTGTCAGCCCATTCTCTACAATGAACAATGAAGATGAGTTCTATGATGCCGTCACAGGTGAGAGACATTTCGAAATGGCACGGGGTGGTAGGGCTCCACAGTTCATCAGAAAAAATAATCAATAGTATGATTTAAAAGTCCATTTATGTCTACTCCTGCTGCTTTTTCATTTTAACCAATCACATACATGAATGTATCGCCAATGGATGGATATTTGAAACCAAAAGGTAGCTCTAAAATTTGAAGTCCTTAAGAGAAATAAGTTCAAAAACTTTGTCCATGTAATGGCACCTCTGTGACACAAGCCAGTCCGGAGCTGTCGGGTGTCATGAAAACATTGATGTTCTCTATTAAACAGCTGTGTTTTCTGAGGACGATCTCATTTGTCCCCTATTGTGAGTGTTTTGGCCACTGTTGACTTTGGCCCTCAGACGTGTGTGTTTGTTATGAC
The DNA here is from genome assembly GCA_030578275.1 of Meda fulgida. NCBI lineage: Eukaryota > Metazoa > Chordata > Actinopteri > Cypriniformes > Leuciscidae > Meda > Meda fulgida. The sequence goes on along the minus strand of CM060638.1, from coordinate 11,525,732 downwards.
AGAACGGTTGCAATGTGGCGCGCCAGTCTGGTGTCGGCTTACCGCAATCTGTTGATAACTTCAATTATGTAATGCTGCTTTCAGATGGTCTGATGGCTTCTGTCATTGCAGAGATGAAAATAATGTAATGAATAAATAAACAAGGCAATATGGACTTTGGCAGGTCATTGTGCTGGAAACCTGAAGCCTGATATCATATCAACCAAGTCGCTCATATCAGGTGGTACAAAACGTGAGGAACCGCATTTTATTCCACGTTATTAAATAGTTAATAAATGCATGTTGATATCAGACATACAGAAGATATTTATAAGTCTTCTGCATTTAACATGTATGGTCAAAATAGTTTTTAATTTAGTGGAGAGATTTTATTAATGGCAATATGTTTGCTTACAACTGATATTACTCGATATTTTATGTATTTTGTAAATAACCTCCTCACTGTTCTTTTAATTATTATTATAAACATTATTGAAAATTAAATATCTTGAACACTTATTTAAACACTTATACTTTGTAGACCAAGTTTCAAAAATATTTAACTCTTTTTTAGTATCATATTGTGATGCATAAATTTGCTTGTAGGAAGACTTGATTTTAGTTTCTAGTGCGTTTTAATCTTTAAGTTGTGATTTGTCAATAATAATAATGTGCTTGTGTGTCTCAGGCTTGGATTCAGACGAGTCGTGTGAAGGCACATCAGAAGCCAGTTTTAAAGACGCTGTAGTGTATGACAGTGGTCAGAAGAACAATGGAGCTGTTCCTCAGGAGAACGGAATTAAGAAACGCAGGTGCGGCCAGATTCCAGTGCTGTGACCCATATACTCTTTATTATGCTCTTTGTCTCTGTCTTTAATCTCTCTCTCTCTCTCTCTCTCTCTCTCTCTCTCTCTCTCTCCCTCCATCTTATGTTTACAGTTCATTCCCGTTCATGTATAATCTTCACATCTGTGCATAGTTCTACAGTCAAACATATCAGTGCACTTATGAGAGTGTGTGCATGTTTATGAATAAGAAATTGTTCTTCTGCCCTTTTAGGTCGTCTCTTCCTGCCGCTATGTTCTCCAGAAATGATTTTAGTGTTTGGAGCATTCTCAAGAAATGTATTGGACTGGTAAGAATAAAAATTTAATTAAGAATGCATGGTTGACAAGCTGATTAATGTCTATTAGTGAGCTTATGTACTTAGTCACCATGAAATAAAAAATTTTTTTTTGATAATTCCTTTTTTTTTTTTTTTTTTTTGAATATTGCAATGCTCATTATAATTGATTGATCGGTGTGTGTTTTATTTGTGTGCCCTCTGAACCAAAACATTCTTCCCCTCCCTGCAACGACATATCTTCTCTGATGACACATCACCGCCGCTAGGAAAGGGCAGATAATAATCCCTCGCCTCCAGCACCTGTCACTCACATGAGCTTGATTCAAACAGTTTCAATCAAGGACAAAATCAAGTCCTGTTTCTTTTTCACTCTGATATAGATCACGCAATAGGGATGAAAAGAACATTGCATTCTCCATTTCATGCCAACTTTTATTTTTTTTATTACAACTTCTCGGAGAGGGTAAAATGGTATAGGGCGAAAATAGGTATTGCGATATGTTGTTGGCGAGAATTCTTTTGACCACGATAATCGTGTAGTAAAAAGTCTGATATTGTGACAGCCCTAATCCGAATCCTCAAAAATCCTCTCTGAGAAATCCATCACTATCAGCAATAAATTAAGAAAATTACTGTCAAAACAAAAATATTTCAATGCTTAGTTTATGTATATGCAGTCACATCTCACTGTTTTTATGATGACGTGATGTTGACAGTTTAAAATAAACATCTCAAATCATACTTTTCTATTGATTTGGACTCCAGCTATTTTTGAATGCAAGAATGTATCTATGGACATTAGGAGAATGTCTTAAGAAACACGTCTGATCACTGTCTAATGGACACAACCCTGAAGGAGCGTTCCTTAAGGGCGACTAGTCAACCAGTTTGAAAATGTGTTGTTTGGCACAACCTGTAAAGCCGTTTGGTCCTGCTCAGCCTGTTTGACTGTGCTGTTTTCTAGGAACTGTCCAAGATCACCATGCCCATCGTGTTCAATGAGCCCCTGAGCTTTCTACAGAGAATCTCTGAGTATATGGAGCACACATACCTCATCCACAAAGCCTGCTCACAGAACGACTCAATAGAGAGGATGCAGGTGAGACCACACATCTAGAATTGATACGTTTATAATTTCAGTTTAGAGTTTGATTCTAATGAAGATAAATCAACAGTTAAATCATGTCATGTATTGCAATGTGTATTGTGAGGTAGTTGGCGATACCCAGTCCTAAGGTGCAATCCCAATTCACGTACTTGTGCACTAATCTATGCTGAGTGTGTTCACTGAAAATTCCAAATAGAAACTGCACTTTAAATACCTGGATGATGCACTTAATTAACCCCAAAAATGTTGAAACTTCATTCAATCAACTGTCACAACTTTAAATACGTAGGAGACTGGAGGGACATCAGACTTCAATGTTGAATTACAAAATAACCGTACAAAATTCTTACACTACACGGTTGAGTACATTTTAATGCATAGTGTATAGTGCGTCATTTGGGATTCAACTCAAGTATGCTGCACAGTTTTATAATATTACAATCCGGCCTTTAATTTGACATGGTTTTTCTGTCTTGCTCCTAAGACGGTAGCTGCCTTCGCTGTGTCTGCAGTCGCTTCTCAGTGGGACAGAACTGGAAAACCTTTCAACCCGCTTTTAGGAGAAACCTACGAACTCACACGGTAAAGAGACCAGCAGAGCATTTAATCAAACTATGCTGATAAGATTTTGAGGATGTAAACATTGGTTTGGTCAATTTTGCTCTAAGGGGAAACTTCTTTGTCATTTGTGTAACTCTGCTTCTTCTTCCCCTTTAATGCTTCCTTCCTCTACTCTTGTTGGCTTCTCTTTCACTCAGAGAGGATCAGGGTTTCAGACTGATCTCAGAGCAGGTGAGTCACCATCCGCCCATCAGTGCGTTTCACGCTGAGAGTCTGACAGGCGACTTTGTGTTCCACGGCTCCATCTATCCCAAACTCAAGTTCTGGGGCAAAAGTGTGGAGGCAGAACCTAAAGGGACCATCACGCTAGAGCTTCACAAGTGAGTGTGCCATGTTTATGTGCACACACATGTACAGACCCTGATATTCCCTAATATGCCGGCTACACATAGTGATGTCTGTCATCCATCAATGGACGATGATATCGTCTATTGGACCAACCCTAATATGTGTGCACACTAGGGCTGCAACAACGAATCGATTAAAATCGTTTATTAAAATAGTTGGCAACGAATTTCATAATCAATTCGTTGCGTCGCGCGACTATCAATAAGTCTATCTTCAACAACAACAAAAAAAAAAGTTGAGTTGAGCGCGGAGCAGAGCTATGAGGTGCCGGACTATGGCGTTATTTTCCTGTCGAATGTCGAGAGCGTATTATTGTAGCGCGAAAGTACATTAATATAATGCGCGAGCGGAATCTCTCTCCTCGCGCGCGGAATATAATGTGCCGAGCGCTTATGTCTCTTCTCGTGCGCGAGAACATGGCGCGCGCTCTCAGATATACTCTGCTCTTGTAAGAATTTTCTCTGGGCTCGCTCAGAGAATATGCCTGCACTTAAAACGTGTTCAGTGCAATCGCGAATCTCTCCTCTTCGCTTAAAGAATATGGAGGAACAAACCTGCAGAAATTAAAAATGAATAAATTAATAAATAAACAAATAAATATGCGAATAAATGTAAAAATAAATAAATGACTATTTATACTATTTATATAAATATCTTATTTATGTATAATTATATTTTTTACACTAATTTATTTTTTTATTTATTTATGCATTTATTTTCAATTTTATTTATTTTCACATTTATTTATGTATATATGCATTTATATCTACATTTATTTATTTATGCATTTATTTATTTATACATTTATATATTTATACATTTATTGCTCTGTATGCTAATGAGGGGGCGGGCGTGTTTTACCTAAGGCATAGCAATCGATCTCAGAGTGGCAATGCTGAAGCATTGAGGCCACAGTGACACCTTGTGGTGTGACCAAACAATACGGAAGAGGTTTGTGGACCTGACTTTACAGGTCATTCAGGAAATAAATGATGGGCAATATGGCCAAAATCTTTTAACACTGTTTATGTCCTTTAATATGCCCTAACTGTATGTAGCTATAGGTTTACCATACATAGGCCTACACTTATAATTCTACATAAATAAGGAAATAAAAGTATAGTCATTTATTTGTTTATTTTTACATTTATTCACATATTTATTTGTTTATTTATTCATTTATTTATTCATTTTTAATTTCTGCAGGTTCGGTCCTCCATATATTATAGGCTATATGCATCATCATGTAGCCTGTAAGTTCTTAAGTTTAACTGATCAATTCAGTTAATAATGCACTACTATAGGGCTGTCACCAGTAAAATCAGTTTCAACAAAATCCATCTTCGCACTGCAGATGTGGGACGTGTGACGCTGTGATTCTGCTTGTTAACATCAGGTGTCTTCAATATTGGCCAATCATCACTCAATTAATCACATCAGCAGAGGTCAAACTCTTCACATCGACACTTTGACGTCAATATGACTTTAATTTTTGACCTATTTCGTGACGTCATATTGATGTTATATTGACATCATATGCCCACTGGGTAGCTACATACAGTTAGGGCATATTAAAGGACATAAACCATGTTATAAGATTTCGGCCATGTTGCCCATCTCTATGTCATTTATTTCCTGCGTGACCTGAAAAATAACCACAAACCTCTTGCGTATTTGGTCACACCACAAGGTGTCACTGTGGCCTCAATGCTTCAGCACTGCCACTCTGAGATCGATTGCTATGTCTTAGGTAAAAGACCCCCTCATTAGCATACAGAGCAATAAATGTATAAATAAAAAAAAGAAATGCATAAATACATGTATAAATAAACAAATGTACAAATAAATAAATGTAGTCATAAATACACATATACATAAATGTGAAAATAAATAAAATTGAAAATAAATAAATAAATGCATAAATAAATTTTTAAAAAAATTGGAAAAAATATAATTGTACATAAATGTAGAAATAAAAGTATAAATAGTCATTTATTTATTTTTACATTTATTCGCATATTTATTTGTTTATTTATTCATTTTTAATTTCTGCAGGTTTGTTCCTCCATATTCTTTAAGCGAAGAGGAGAGATTCGCGATTGCACTGAACACGTTTTAAGTGCAGGCATATTCTCAGAGCGAGCCCAGAGAAAATTCTTACAAGAGCAGCGTATATCTGAGAGCGCGCGCCATGTTCTCGCGCACGAGAAGAGACATAAGCGCTCGGCACATTATATTCCGCGCGCGAGCAGAGAGATTCCGCTCGCGCATTATATTAATGTACTTTCGCGCTACAATAATACGCTCTCGACATTGGACAGGAAAATAACGCCATAAGATAACGAATGTGTTTGCTCGCGAGAGAGTCCGAGTGTGTCAGTCAGCTTCCTATGGTCAGCGCGCGAGCGACCATGCACGTAAGATACCGAGTGTGTTTGCTCGCGAGAGAGTTCGAGTGTGTCAGCGCGCGAGCGACAGCGCACGAAAGAGATCGAGTGTGTCCGAGCATTAGTAAATTGGTACATGGTAATATATAATTATTATATAAGAGGCATGGAAGTTCGATAAATGGACAACAATATAAATAAAAAAAACAACAATTAAATTCTTACCTCTGAATTAGCGGACTGTGATTTAAATCAGATAGACAGAAGATGAACACTTTCTCGTCCGTCCTCAGTACCACTACAAGGGAAATATGTTTTCCAAAATTTGCAGCACTGTATTTTTCATTCTTAACTCTAAATGACTAAATGATCACTATATCCTCGGAAAGGATGAGGTGCAAAATATACCTACCTTATATACACACCATATGAGGTGGTCAATCCATTGTATTTGTTTTTATATTATTAATATTGTATTTATATTTCATATACATTGTATTTATAAGTAATATTAGGATAGACTAGAGATATTATCTTCTGTTATAATTATTAATATTGCTATTATTATTACCTATTATCCGACTGCACAAAACTTGTCTTTTGTGTGCATGTGCTTTGTCAAATGTCAAACATTTTGTTAAAGATAATAACATATTTAAAAAGAAAAAAAACACAGGTTTGTGAGTGTCTGCATCTGTGAGTGTGAGTCGTGAGAGTTTGTGAGCATGTGCGTCTGTGAGTAGTGTAGAGAACAAGTTCTGACGTTCAAACAAATCCTGTTTAGGTTTCTGATTTGTATTTTTCTTTATTTTGTATACATTTTTTATTGTTCTGACAGCTCAGGTCCCTTTAAACAAAAATATACATCTTTTTGAGCACTTTATTTAAAAAAAAAAGCCTATGTAAAGCTTACATGTGTATGTTTTTTGTGGTAGTCCATTTTTTTTTTTTTATATTACTTTAACAGCTCAGGGATGTTCAAGAAGCAACCCGTTTGTGCACTTTCTGATTTTATGAAATATTTTATGCACTGTGAATTTGCACTGTCAGTTCTGTTTTTGAATAAAGGGTTGGAAATTAATGCTTTTTTGTTTTCAGTTTTTTAATCCGATTAATCGAAAAAATTATCGACAGATTAATCGATTATTAAAATAATCGCTAGTTGCAGCCTTAGTGCATACCAACTGCTATTTTTGTGTTCATGAAAAGGTCTATTGATTGTGTGAGTGAGATTTTCCTTGGCTTAGTCAGTGGTATCCTGGTTTGATTTGAGAGCAAAGTATTCTGGGGTTGCCAAGTAACGGCCTGCTCACATGCGTGTGTGTGTGTGTGTATCCTCACAGGCATAAAGAGGCATACACATGGACAAACCCTTTTTGCTGTGTACATAATGTAATAATCGGTAAACTGTGGATTGAACAGTACGGCAATGTGGAAATTGTTAATCACAGGTAAAGTTTTTATGACATATCTATTCTATTGTGAATTCACATGGATGTTTTGAATGATTAGTGTGATGTGTGATTGCTTAGTACTGGAGAGAAGTGCGTGCTGAACTTTAAACCCTGTGGGATGTTTGGAAAGGAGCTGCACAGAGTTGAAGGTTACATCCAGGATAAGAGGTGAGATCCTGACTCACACTTTTCACATTTTACTGGACTGATTCTATAACCATGAACTGTTTAAATTATGTAGATCATGTTTTAAGAAAGACCCTGCCCAACTTTTGTAGCTATAGTGATTTAAATGTGCACTCAGTCATTTCAGCCAATATTTCAGTGATCTTGTTCTTATACTAACACCTAACAGTATGGATAAAGCCTCACACAAAAGAGCAAACATTTTCAGTTATCAGTTCCATAGAAATGCACTATTTGCAATCAGTTACAATTTATTTATTGCATTTGCACCGCTAGTAGGAACTCTGAAGTAACGCAATCCAGCTAAAGCGACATCTTTTAAGTGCGGCCGCAAACAACTGGTGGACGGTGGACGTCGTGATCGGAGCTATTTTTGTTGTGTCGTGGGTTTTGTGATCATGGAGATGGAATGTATATAGTTATGCGATCTAAATAACAGAAAGAAGGGCTAAGAGTAGGGTTGCCAACTGTTCCGTATTAGCCGGGACTTCCCGTATATTGGGCCTAATTGATTTGTCCCGTACGTGACCTCCCTTGTCCCGTTTATTGACTGCTACGCTGTTGTAACCACTGACTGATACAACAGCAGCAGTGCTGATCACGACACGTGAGAATGATCTTTACGGTCACGTTTGGTTAAATTAATGCATCCTTGCTGAATAAAGGTATGCTATTATTGTCCCGTATTTTCCTTTTCTGAAGTTAACAACCCTACCTAAGAGACTAAAATCTCCTACGATAATTTGCAATTCTATATATCATCAAGGCTGAGAAAAGAACAAACGCCGCAGACAAAGGCGGGAGGTAAATGCTATTTGTCCCTGTTTTCCATGTTCATGGATTTAGCTCCTGGAGTAAGTGTATGAAAACACAGCTTTTTAAAAATGACAGGTGCCGGTGTTTCATTAGCGTTCGCCCAATCAGTGCACACTTACATCACTGGCAGTTCCTATTGTGCTGGGTTAGACTCCACTCTGAAGCAGGAGCTAATTTAGTTCGCCCCAAAAGGCTTTTCTATAACTAAAATCATTACCAGTTCCTGCGGCGCAAACACACCAAAGACGGGTACTTCCGCCTATAGTTATAGGAACTATGAAAATGTTACTCCGGTGCGAAAGCTCCTTTTGAAGTGGCATTTATCTGGTCAAATGAGGTGACTCTTTCAGGTTCGATTTTATTAGGTTACTGACATGACTGGAGTCATGTAAGTGCTATTAATTTCTTTGTGTAAAATAGTTTTCAATGAGATAAGCAATGATGGCCTTTTAAGATAGTAAAGATTACAAAGCAGTTAGACATCTTTGACACCCATGACATTTGGAATGAAGTTAATAATTAAGGAGCGATTTAAATCTCTGGAGGTGCCAAGTCACTGTACTGTTGGTTGTAGTTGGTGTTTCTACTCCACTGTAGCATCCAGCTGTAGCAAGAGCTCGATCACTGTCCCGTTGGTAGTCATCGCTTTCCAGCACTGCTCATTTGCATAATGTTGAACTCTCCCATGTTGAATGATTGATTTCTGGTTAAAAATGAAAGGTTTACTTCTTTTTTTTTCCCCTGTTGATGCAAAATGCTTTCTGTGTGAATGGCCATCTATATGACTGATGTAGACCTAATAACAGCAGAGCCATCTTTGAATTTTAACAGGAATGAAAGCGAGGCTGTGAGGGATAGACGTACATCTCTTCAGTGGGTTGTACTGTTATTTAATGTTTTGTTTTGTTTTTTTATGCTGACAAAACACTGCAAAAATATCTTAAGAAATCGAAGTTGACAAAACACTTCAGACAACATGAGCTGTGGAAAATTATAAGTGATCTAGGAGCTTTATACAGCTTTTTACAGCGGATGCCATTGAAAACACAGTAAGTCTATCTCTCACAGCCTCTCTTTCACAGCAGTCAGGGTGCTGCTCTGAATAACATCTATGGCTTCCAGAAAAAACTATTCTGAGATACTTAGAAGGATGACAACAGCATTGCTAGAGTGTTTCAAGAGTGTTTCAACAGCACTTGCACATGAAAGAGTCAGGTTTTTGTTTCATAATATAAACCAATATCTGCTTCAGCACATCTTTAACTAATGTAAAAAAGCACTGTTGTCTGTATGTCACGATCCTCTGTTAGTCAAAGCCTAGTAGCATTCATTCTAACTTCGAATTGCCCTAGATTATTATTAATCAACAATAAATATACAGCATTATGGCATCATGAAAAAAACATTCTCTTTTAGACCACAAATATATCAATAATGAAGTAAACTAAGTAAGCTGGGTCATAATGAGAATCTGACTCAAAATAGGTTCAGGAAGTCTTTATTCCCACATCCGTTAACGTCTAATATTAAAATATTTTTCGAGATCAGCTTTCTTTTATTTATAGTGCTACGTACCTCAAATTGGTTTTCTCCTCTACGTGTACTTTGCTTGCAGTAAGAAGAAGCGCTGTGTGATCTATGGGAAATGGACAGAGTGTATGTGGAGCGTCGACCCACATGTGTACGAGGCCCATCGGAAGCTCGAGAAGAAAGGAGCGACGGACACTAAAAAACAGAAACAGGTGTGAAAGATATTAGCATGGCTAACAGTTACACTGCTTTAACCCCTGATCACTATCATATCCTATTGATTTATTTTTATACATGGAAGCAGTTCTCCTCAGTGTTCATGTCAAGGTAACAGATGTAGACTAGTATCAGTAGGTGTAGATGTTTATAATTAGGAGGAGATCGTCTGTAGTGATTCAGGCACATGTAGAGAATAATGGAGTGTTGTTTTAGGGTTACAGAACTGTTTGCATTGGTAGGTGTGTAGTTTAAATATGTGCTAACTTGTGTACAGAAGAGCGGTGTGTAGGTGTAGAGAGAGCAGGTGTGTTAAAATACTCATCATGCCTCTGATCTTTGACTCTGTTCAGCTTTTTGTCCCATTATACGACAACACACCCAGTTTATGGCTGTATTTGACAGATATCCAAGTGTGGGAGATTAAAGGGATAGTTCACCCAAAAATAAAAAATTGTCACAATCAACCTCATGTCGTTCCAAACTTGTACGACTTTCTCTTCTCTGTGGAACACAAAAGAATATATTCTGAGAAATATATACGTTTTTTGGGTTTTTTTTTTGCCCAAACAATGAAAGTCACTGGTCACCGACACCAACACTTTTTGGTTAACAACAAACGACTATCTTCTCTTGTGTTCTGCAAAAGAAAGAAAGTCATACCGGTTTGGAAAAAGGTGAGTAAAGGATGAAATTATGCTTTTAAGCGTTTAAAGATATTTATTTTAAAGAAAGAAAGCCAGAGTGCCCTTTTCAAGCCAAACTTTTCACAAAAATAACAGTTTCGATTTAAATGGTAAAACAATAGATGTACTGGAGATGCCACTTGGTTTGATATCTTATCTATTGCAGGGAAATTCTCAAATTAAGTGTGAATAGTTTTTGGGGTCCACTGTATGAGTTTATGCTTTTCCTGTCTGTGGTGAATCATTGTGAAAAATGAAAGAGTATTAGGGAAGGTTACTGTCCTGTCTGTGGGATTTAAATATGCGGTTGCACCAACAGGAGGAGCCAGAAGCTGTCAACGAGGATGCCGATGAAATGCCTGATGTACAAGAGACTGTGGCCGTGGTTCCTGGGAGCACATTATTATGGAGAATATCATCTAGACCGCCTCGTTCGGCAGAGGTACATGCTGTTATATTCATGAAGGCACACACACGGCATGTGACAAAAAAGTTACACCAACTGACCCCTGTGTTCACTTCTAGATGTATAACTTCACTAACTTTGCCATGACTCTGAATGAGCTGGAGCCTGGCATGGAAGGAGTGCTGGGACCCACAGACTGCCGTCTACGGCCTGACATCAGAGCCATGGAGAACGGCAACATGGGTAATAAAAAGTTTTTCTATTTTTAAACAGCCCTACAGCGCCTCCTTCTGTTCATACATGATAAAGACTAACATCAAGCTTTTGTGTGTTTGTGCAGATGAAGCCAGCAGAGAAAAGGAGAGACTGGAAGAGAAACAGAGAGCAGCTCGTAAGCAGCGGGCCAAAGATGATGACGAGTGGTCCACAAGGTTAGTTCTACTACACTTTCCTGCTTTTTGTACGTGTGTGTGATTTTATATGCGCCATATCTTAACCTCTCTGACCGTTTTAGGTGGTTTCAGTCAAGCACAAACCCATACACAGGAGCACAGGACTGGCTGTACACTGGCGGCTACTTTGATAGGAAATACACAGACTGTCCTGATATCTACTGATGAGGAGGTGCAAGTTCCAAGGGCAGAGATTTCGTCACCTCCTTCCTCACCGTGCACCATCTTGTACCCAACCCAAAACAATAGCGCTTATGCTCACATTAATATTGTGCGGCCACCATCTTCAGCACTTGCGTTTATGATCAAGCTTTTTGAATTGCCCTTTGAAAGCATCTTCTCTCACATCTCATCAACCCTGTAGGTTTATCAATGGAGGAGAGCGGGGAAACGGCAGTAAGAGAACAGATTTGCAGACTTCTGCTTTTGAACGTTCAAGCCTCTCATCAGAGCTCCAGCTGGTTCACTGTCAGTGATGCTGGAGCTCAATGTAGACGTAGTTACATCACATGAGGTCACCGATAAAATGTGATAAATGTTGCTTTGGCCGTTTTCCATGTACAGTAGGCGTTTAACAAACTAATTCCAGATGTTTTGAGTTGGGCTAGCACTGAGCCACCTAAGACCTCGGATCCAGCTGTATGTTGAGCGTGAATGTGATCAAACATTAATTAAAAATTACAACAGATATAATGTTTAGTGTGTGTGCGCGCTAGTAGCAATTAATGTAAAAAGTTATCGATTTTTGTTTTAATTGGTACAATATATTGCCTTTTTGATTTGTTTTCAGATTAAACTTAACGCAAAATATCCTCACCATGCGTTCAATATGGTGATGCGTTTTAAAAATAGCCTCAAAAGCTCTTTCGTTTCTTTTTTTTCTCCACTTTGTGGATCCCACAGAGACTCATGGGATGTAAAATAGGCTGATTGTACTGACTTTAATATGTTTAATAAGTTCAAATTTGCTCTGTTGACATTGTAAATGCACAATTTTCTTATTCCACAGTTTTAATAAGGTATCAGTGTCACACTAAATTGTTCAAGCACTATCCGTTGAATTTGTTTTATGAAAAGTAGGGTGTCATGGGTTGTTTTATCCATCAGCATTTGCATGTGTTATCGCTGCTCTCAAACATAGACATGTACATTGTGTATTTGAGAAAACGGTCTAAATCTATGCAACCCATCAAACTGATCAAACACCCCATAGTCTTGATGAACGTATGGAATGGCAGCTTATATAATATTGATCTCATTTGAGAGGATATTTCCTGCCTATAGATGCCATAAGTATTTTACGATCTAATCATGTTCTCATTCAGACTGCTTGCTTTCGTTTCGAGATAATCTGAAGTCAAATAAGCGGGTTTGAAGCACAGTTATGCAACAGTTGCTGCTCTTTTCAAGTACACACACACACGTTTTCTTTCCCACAGTGCCTGACTTTGAATACATCTGTTAGTCACTAATGCTTAACCTTAAGTGGTTTGTTTCTAAGCACCTTTCCCCTCGTCTAAGTACTAAACATCAACAGGAATGTCATAATGTAATCACCATTTGTTCGATACACACCTGACATTCAGTACACTACTTGTTTTGCATCCTTTATTGTTATCTGTTGCTTCATTAAATTTACATTTGATCATTTGAAAACTAGCGTTAATATTACACAATTAAAGTATAGATTTTATTTGTATGTGACTTTGTGTGAGTTCATTGTGTAAGTGGAATGACTAAGCGTCCCTCTTGTTGTATTTTCAATGTACGGATGTCTGTATGTTCCAAGATGTTGCACATAGATTTCTAGCAATCATAAGCACATGGCTCTTATTTTGTGCAATGATTTATTTTTATAGTATTTAATTTTTTGTTAAAAGCTCTGGTGTCAAAAGGTATTTTACTGTGAGATGAGGCCTATACTTCATTTGTGAACAGTTTGCTTTAGAATAAAGGTGATGTCATTCTGGTGAGAACAAATTCTACTAACTGAAATTTTAGTTTGAAAATGTTCATTCTTTTGGAATAAAAAAAATGACATTGATAAACCTCTCTGTTTCATTCCTTTGAATGCTGGAAATCTGCAATACTGCCTGGGCATATAGTGCTGTGAAAAAGTGTTGGTGGTTTAGTGGGATTTAATTAGGGTTTTTTTTTTTGTGCCCATCTGGTAGGAAAAAATATTGATTTCTGTATGATCTTTTTCTAGATTATGTGGCAATAGCCTAAATGTTACATAATATAAATTAAATAAAAACTTTTGCCCACAGTTTTAAAAGAAGTTTTAAATCTCAAAAAATATAAAGAAAAACAGGTCAGAGGTGATGTTCGCTGACACGTTTCATGGTAACTAATTATGGCATCACATTGTAAAACAATAAAATACTTAATGAAAGCACATTAATATTCAATAACATATTAAACTCAAAAATGAAGCTGAATTGTTCCTTGTGTTGTCTTCATTTCAACACTTCAATACAATGAAATAAATCCGTGAGCTTCTAAACCGATGACTGAAAAATCACGCAGCAGTTGTGTGGAGTTTGAGAGTTTGCGTGTTCATTTAGTAACAACCAACCCTCGAATGAATGCGTTATAGCACACGTGTAAATAATATGAGCAGGTTGTTGTAAATATCATTGGGACCAGAAATGTCTATTAAAGCAGGGGTTTTCAAACTAGGGTTCTGGCAGGGACCCACTGGGGTTTATTGTTTCAATCTGCTTGGCATATATGATAGTTAACTCAACTGTTGGGTCACTTTTAACCCAAGGTGTTGGGTTGAAATAACCCACAGTTGGGAAGGTGCTATGCCAACCCATAGTTGGGTTACTTGTTGGGTTATTTTAACCCAACATTATTTAACCGATCACTTTAAGTGAGCACTGCCAGTCCAAGTTTTTAAGCCCTTATTTTTTATTTTAACATTATATACGCTAGTAAAATAAATAGTGGCTAAATGAGAATTGAGTAAAAATAATTCAACAAATGTGCATAAAAATAATGGATTTTTTTATTACTGTAATTAGGCCATAGTTGAAGAATATTGGTCTTATAATATTGGACCAAAGATCTTTGTTCTTATGCATGTCACTGGTGATTCATTGCATCACTGGTGTTTTTTTTTCTGTCATTAAACTAAATGTTAATGTGACATGATAATAATTGTACATCCATTTAATTTTGCTCAAGGGTTATTGATTTAAAGGATTTCATCATTACTTGTTTATAACTTTTTCAAATATGTCCATTGTTATAGCAAATACATGCTTACGTAAATTAACTAACATCGTTCAATCACACTTTTAACAAACCTGATTAAAATGAATAAAACATAATCTCCGTGTTTGTTACATTATCATTATTTTTCTGTAACTCTGACTACATGTGCAGGAAAAAATTTAGAAATACTATTTCATAAAAACCTTTAATATTGCCAAAGTAGTAAGGTAACACCAGTGACAAAAAAAGGTCTTTAAATAAATGCACAAAAAAGATTTTAAAAAACCCATTGAGCTGTAATTGATGTGTATTCATAAAGTCAAAGGGTAATCTAATATTGTGGTCTGAGTTTAAATGTTAGAATAATAAATACTTTTTAAGACATCTTGCCATACCAAAAGTGGACATTTCTGTTGTGTAGAATGACCCATTTAGTTTCAGTTATTTTAGTAGGCTTGGCCAAGGCTACTTCAATTTAAAGTAAACGAAAATGAAAAAGGTTGCCAACTGAAGTAAACTAGCCTAGCGGTTTTATAGCCTATTTATCTTATTTCAGTTAACGTTTATTTTATTTCGAGTAACGAAAATGTTTTTATGGCTTATAGTTTTATTGAACGATAACCATATTTTTCTGCGTTATATTGAATTGATTATTCATACGGTGAGAGAGTGTGAATATGTAACATCTGCTCTCAATGACATAGCATTTGCTGCATGGCAAGAATGACAAGTTATTCAGCCAATCAAATGCTGACTTACGTGTGCCCGCCTAGCAGGAGACAGGAAGTCGCTTGCCACTTTTCACTAGCCCATCTGCAACTGTTCAGCGAGTGTACCTCAAGACATCTCTCTGCTGCTGGAATCTAAGAGAGATTAATTTATTTACCGGTATGATGCACTTTTATTACAATGAGCTATTATCTGAGCTGTAGCAGCGTGTTTCGTTTAAATACACATCAGAAACAAAATGCGCAGTCACTGTTGTTGAGACATAGCAGCTAATGCTAACTGAGTGTACGTTAGAGTTTCAGAAGCCAAACAACGAAAATATGGTTAGGTCTTGTGGTGCTATATTATATCTTAACATATATATTGTTAAATTGTTGAATGCATATTGATGTATATTTGTACAAATGCTAGCTATTTGGTCTTTTTTGAAGCTAGCTAGAATGCTAATCAATCTTGCTGAGTAACGTTAAGTTAACGTTAACTGCTCACACCTTTAAGCTTCATGTTGTTTATCAGCAACATGCTAAAGATGACCACCTATATCTTTAATATTCAGAAGTAGTTTGAAATGCTTTTGGTTTGTTTCACGTCTCTGTACTGGTTTGTAACGTTATTGTCTATCCATCAGTGAGGATGTCTTCTGGAGCTCTGTTCCCCAGCCTGGTCTCTGGCTCCCGCAGCTCCTCCAGTAAATATCTGGTTGAGTTCCGGGCTGGTAAAATGAGCCTGAAGGGCAGCACTGTGACCCCGGACAAACGCAAGGGTTCCGTGTACATCCAGCAGACAGACGACTCGCTCATCCACTTCTGCTGGAAGGACAGGACCTCTGGGAATGTGGAGGATGTGAGGACTGTTCACTGTTAATGGTCAAGCGGTGGTGTTTTATATATCGATATCAATGTTTTGATTTTGTATTTCAGGATCTGATAATATTCCCGGATGACTGTGAGTTCAAGCGGGTCAGTCAGTGCACTACAGGACGCGTGTATGTGCTGAAGTTCAAGGCTGGCTCTAAAAGGCTGTTCTTTTGGATGCAGGTGAGGAGTGCTCATCTCATATTTCGCCAAGGCTGATGTATTGGCCCATATTTGGCCACACAGGTTTTTTTGTGCTACCTGACGTTTTTGGCTTATTGTTTTTTTCCTCGTTGTGACGTGAAATGACTTCTTGAATAAGAAAAGATGTAGGGTGGGACTTGAGAATTATTTGGATGGTTGTGGTTTGCTATTGGTCAATCTCATGTGAGTGACAGGTGGTCCCTCCCTCATGCCAGTAAACACATCATCAGGGATGAGCTGGCGGGAAGTTATTTTGATTAAAGATTATGAGGGCGCTTGAATCTAAATAAATAATGGTGTGCACAGATAATTAATTTAAAATAGGCTAAATACTGCAATATTCCATTAACAAGAATTCTCAAATTTGGATTTCATGATGACTAGCAGTCTTCTGTCTAGTAAATTATTAGAAAGAGCTGTTTAAAAAAAAAAAGAAACTGGTTGATGAAAGTTTGCTTTTCTATTATTAGTAATAAAAAGGCAAACACTATAATATTTTCTCATCAGCATTCAGCAAATAAGCATTTGTATCCTCATTCAAAGTTTTTATATAATAAATGTCTAATTTCACAAACTTGGCAAATCCAGCTGTGAGATCTTTGAAGTGTGTATTTGTAGCCTGCATAAAAATGTGACTCCTTCGGTCTAAGCTAATCCGATGCGGACAGAGATTCTGCTGTCTCTGGAGATTCATGATTCACAAACTTTACATTCTTGATCTCAAACTATCAAGTCGAATTCTGTCGTGTTCACTGTGTGCTGTATGTGAAATTACCACTTTATTGTCTTTATTTGAAAAAATAATGATTCCCTGTGTGCACAAACGTACCTTTTTACTGTTTACGTCATTTGTTTATTTGTGAAAAATGCCACAATAGGATAGTACAGAATGGAGGAGATTCTGATATCATCTGTCGGTCACATTTGTGCTTGCTGTCCCATCTCTCTTGTGTGAAGGAGCCCAAAACAGATAAAGATGAGGAGTACTGTCGCAAAGTCAACGAGTACCTGAACAACCCCCCCATGCCAGGCACTCTGGGGAGCGGAGGAGGTGGCGGACATGAACTCTCTGCACTCGGTGGTGAGTGATAGAAGATGCTCATCTCACTTTGGGCACGTCTCAATACTTGGCCACTTGAGAGTAGTGTTGTCACGATACCAAAATGATGACTTCGATACGAGACCAGACTAAAATACCTCGATACCGACACTGAATCGAGACCATGGGGGAAAAAACAATAACAGTAAAAGTAATTGAAAAATATGACAAAACTTACAATTCATTGTTTTAAAAATTAATAAAAACAAAACCCTGCATGCCAGTGTGTACGTCCTCAAAAAGATGTTTGCAACATTGACATTATTATCAATCCTGTTAACATTTGCTAACCTTTTCCAATTCTGAATAGGTTGGAATGACCAAAATCTTATTTCATGAAACAAGTTATTTAATATTTTTAAAATGTAATTTTATAATTACAAACTAGATATTTAATTTAATTTTATCTTTGTTGTTAAAAATAAGCAAAAAAAGTAAATACTATAAGAGACAAATAAAATAAACAGTGCTTAATTTCTTTTTTGAATGCTACTGTTAAATAGACCTAGTGCTGTAGCTGAAAAAATAAAGTCTTCACTTTATAAATGAACTATAGAACTATAGATCATTCAGTCAAGGATTGGGTGATCTATTTTCTGTTGTTGTTTCATTAACATTAATTGCGGTGTGTGCGCGCGCTCTTCAGGTCTGAGCCTGCCAGTGCAAGCACGTCCCGCACTTTATTTTCTCATGCATGCATGTTTCGCTGTACGCATATATATATATATATATATATATATATATAATATATTTTTTACTGTTCTGATTCCGTTGTTTAGTGAATGAAAACAGAGTTGAATCAGGTAGAAATCTAAAATGTGTAGTGCTCCAGGGCCAGGCTTGGGAACCACTGTTTCAGGGGCCGATTACACCTCACCGGTTTCAACTGAAAACGAAAAAACTCTTTATGAGTACTGGCCGTTCACTTACACGACAACGGCAAATATTTGAATTTGAGAACTATACCATTATCGTCTGTGTAAACTACAAAAACAAGCGCATCTGTGACGTCATGCGTATTACGTCTATAGGTGTGTAGTGTTTCTTTACAAAGTGACGTCTCCAACTACTGGCCTGGCAGCAGAATACAGCATTTTTGTCTTTTTTTTTTTTTTTCAAAATTATCCCTGTTCACATGGATCCTCAGTGTTGTCATCTGTACGCAAAAAGCGTAAAGGAAAAACGTTTCCATTTTTAGTGCATCATTGTTGTGTGAACGTACCTTCAGACTGTCCCAGGTCTGAAAAATGACAGAGCTCAGAGCCATTAATCCACATCTCTAATACAGCATTCATGTTTAAAAACTCACGGGCCCCCGAAATGTGAGAATTAAAAAAATCTTTCTAGTGTGACATTAATTAGATGTTGCATATAATTTACATAAAAAAATTATGCAGTGTATTTTGCAACTGCTTTTTATCACTTTAATTATCAACACCTCTGTTCAATAATGTTGTCTGTTACATAAGGACTACTGAACAGAAAGTGCAGAGTATTGAAGATTAAAATGTGTGAATAAACCTTTGTAAATATGTTGTGCCCCATATCTTAATCAAATGTCATGCACACTTGCAGCGCCTGTGTAGGTACTGGGACAGGCTCTTTGTCAGCAAGAGTACTAAGGGAATTTCCCTTTTTTTAAATATCCTTTTCTTTAAGGAGAAGGTGGCTTGCAAAGCCTCCTGGGAAATATGAGCCACAACCAACTCATGCAGCTGATTGGACCAACAGGACTGGGTGGACTTGGTGAGTTTTTTTTTTTTTTAAAGCAATATTCCATGTTCATGATTGCAATATGTTCCAGTCATAATACTATGTACCAACCGTTCAGAATTTGGGGTCAGTAAGATGTTTTTTCTCTAAGGTGCTCTGGCTGGTCCAGGTCTGGCCAGTTTGCTGGGCAGTGGAGGTCCTGCTACCAGCAGCTCAACCTCAAGGTATATCTGGCGATTTCTCAATGCTTATATTTGCTGCCGAGTGTTCTCGCATCGAATGGCTTCTGTCTCTCATCCACAGCTCCCGCAGCCAATCGGCAGCCGCCACTCCCTCCTCTGGATCCACCGCACGCCTCAGCTCCACCCAGGCACCCACCACACCCGTAACCCCTGCTGCCACCTCCACCGGCTCGCCCACGGTGACCCCCACCACCCCTGCGGCCCAGACCCCCTCCATACCTGCTGCAGGAGCCCCGTCCAGCACACAGCCCATCCAGCTGAGTGACCTGCAGAGCATCCTGGCCACCATGAACGTTCCCGCCATGGCCGCAGAGGGACCGGGAGGTGAGAGACCGACAACTGATGTGATCTTCGCCCACTTTTACTTTCCTCTAAAACCTTGCCCATCACTGTCTCTGTAGTGGACCTGGCAAGTGTGTTGACCCCTGATGTCATGGCTCCTATTCTGGCGAACCCTGAAGTGCAGCAGAGACTGCTCCCGTACCTGCCATCAGGAGAATCACTCCCACAGAGCACCGACGAGATCCAGAACACACTGACCTCTCCACAGTTCCAGCAGGTCAGGCGTGCACATAATGCATTCAAATTATACAAGTATTGATTAGAGATGCATGATATATCGCCACCATACCAGTGTTGGCCGATAAATAATGTATTATTTCCTTCAGCTGAGACACTTCAGATGTGTACTGTTTGCCATGATGGCTTTAAAAAGGAAAATACAGTAAAGTGCCACTCAAGTCTGTCATATAGGCTACATAAGATTATAATAAGAACATCATTATAATTGTGTGCTTGAGGCATGGATTTTAATGGTCAGACTTTTGTGTTTGTTATCAGGCTCTCAGAAGTTATATAAAAATTTTAGGGCTGTCAGTTAAACGCGTTATTAACGGCGTTAACGCAAACCCATTTTAACGGCGTCAATTTCTTTTTTTATCGCAAGATTAACGTTCTTTTTGGCCTAGCAAACTTTGTAGTTTTTTTTCACATGCTCTTGCAACAGGATGTGGCATGCGCGGTGCTATGAAACCCATTCCATTTCAATGGCTTGCGCCACGCGAGGGCGTGTCGTTGCTTTGTCAACCAAAGTGCAAGCGCAGTGACACGCACGCCGCGGTCAAAGTTCAAAATAGTTCAACTTTTGCCGCTGCATTTTGTGAAGATTACCCAGCGGCCAGCGCTGCGCATTCTGCGTCTTGTCTGAAAGTAAAACTACAACACCACACCGGATCTAGCTAGACCGAAAACAACAGGCACGCGCACAGACTTGTTTGGGCTTGCGATCCGGCCAAGGAGAAGTAGGCTGGGTTAACGTTACGTTTTGAGTAGATGACGAGCGCGAGACGCCGAAATGGATGCCAATAAGATTCTGAATGGAAAGTTTACTTTTAAAAAATTGCCAAATGGTTCCATTGACAAGACGACCAAAGTGATCTGTGTGTGTATCATCGCAGCACGTCCAGTCTGAAAAACCAATTGATGGCCAAGCACACACGCGCACACACACACACACACACACACACACACACACACACACACACACACACACAGCTGATGCGAATTCTACACCCACTCATTATCAGGACCTCATCAGTATTTCTTTCACCCTTTTATTGATAGTGTTACATTGTGTGAGAGATTATTTGCTCCAAGTCAGAATGTTAGTGTGTAATTGAAAACAGTATATGCCAGTGTTGTTTTCAATAAAAAAAAAACATTTGCACAAAGCAATTAAGCCGATTGTTGATAAGAGCATTAAAATTAGAAAAAAATAGATATTTAGAATAAATAAAAATGTGCGATTAATCGCGAGTTAACTATGACATTAATGCGATTAATCGTGATTAAATATTTTAATAGTTTGACAGCACTAAAAAATTTGGATTTAACTTAATATATATCGGTTTTCGTCTTTCACGGTTATTGGCCAAAATGTTCATATTGGTGCATCCCTAATATAGATGATAACCGTGGTATTTAAAAAAATGAAGTATTCAGTGTTGCTCCAAAACCAAAATTTGTTTTAGTGTTAGTTTTCATTTAGCCCAAAAATGTATTTAATCAACACTTTTTAATGATATTATTGTTTCTACTCCAATTCATTGTTGAAATATACATAGACATTTTAAAAACATTGTCTGCAATTATAACTTGTTTTCATGACAGATATATTCAAACATACACATAATAATGAAGACTTCACTAACAGGTTAATTAATGTATAAAGAATTAATGATGTAGTACATTTAGAAAAAGTCTCCCTCCTCTAGCTATAGTAATGGATTGTTTTTTTCCTAAAGTAAATATTACATGACATTGTTTGCAAGCGGTTTTATTTACGTCTTTCCGCGGTTTAAATACTAATTGATTAAATGAGACGACATACATTTCAGTAAGTTGTAAGTTCTTTTTTTTAATTTATTTTTTTACTTCCTGATGTTTTTATTTAATGCTATAATTGGTAGTAAAGAGAAAGAAGTGGTCAGTCCTTTTTCTTGGGCTTTTCCATGTATCCTGCTGTGATGTGAACACCCTGTGTGTGTGTGTGTGTCTGCAGGCGATGAGTATGTTCAGTAGTGCTCTGGCCTCCGGTCAGCTCGGCCCTCTCATGAACCAGTTTGGTCTTCCCACTGAAGCAGTGGACGCAGCTAATAAAGGAGGTGAGTTGTGCAACGTCCTCGAATCAACACAATTTGATTGTAAAATATGGAAAAGTAGGTTAAATTTTCACTATTTTAAAGAACTTTCATTCTCACAAGCTCTCATTTGCTTTGTCCTGATATTTAGATGTGGAGGCGTTTGCCAAGGCCATGGAGGGCAGTGATGCCAAAACTGATGATGGTGATTCCAAAGACAAGAAAGATGATGACGAGGACATGAGCTTAGATTAGAACGACCTTCTGAACACAATCGTCTCTCTGAAGTGTTAGTCTCATGCTAGTCCCAGATGTTTGCCTGTATTCATTGATTCAAGTGTGTTTTGTAGGTCCAAAGCTACACTATTAAACAATTACCGGTATGTAAAGCCAGTTTGTGTGTGAAGTTAATCAAAGTGACAAACTTAAAGGAAATGTTTATTGCCAATAAAAATACAGCTATTTCAGGAAATCTGGCAAAAAATATAACAAGTGACAATATTTCTTGAGTTTTCAACTCCAGTGATTTTAGATGATAATACACAATGAATCCCTACGGCACATGAGTCTGCTTGGGAACATCCACAGTAAATCACCCTTCCTCCAGTGTTTTTATATATATAAATATTCCCATAAAACCCATTTAATGGTGTTTGGTCAGGATTGTATCAGTGACGTACTAATGAAACCTGGAACAAGATAAATCCAGTGCCTTTCCTCTGGTCCTGTCATTGATCAGTGGTGTCTTGGCACTTACAGTGCTTTTTCATAAAACTGCATACACGGGTGTCATGAAAGTAACCATAAATATCCATTTAAATTAAAGGCTAAGCAAACCCACCACCTGTTGATTTGATAGTGTACGTGGAGTATTTAGGAGTTAATGCAGTTGCGGTCTATAAGGCAGGGCAGCCCTGAGTCCCCACAGATCCAGACACAGACGAGGGTTTTGACAGCATCACAGTCCTGTGGTTCAGTACGGCTTTCCTCACACACCCATGGAAAGAGCGGACGGTGGCTGGGAGACCTGGGACAGCTATGGTATCTGCACACGAGAGGACAAAAGGCTTATTTACATTGAGCATCTTCCCTCACTATATCAATGCATGAATCTTGATTTGAAAAGTGCATGTTCTCTGATAGGAATTGTAAAAGCGTTCAGGTGTCATACCCGGTTTGCTGCCCAGATAAACAGTCTCTTTGCCCCCGTTCGATCTGCTCTGTTTGGGACCCACTCCATGTTCACTTGCCAAATCCACGTGTAGCTGGATGACATTGCTCTTCTTCACAACTAAAATATTACAACACAAATATGAATGATATGGCAAACAGATTAGAACAGATACTATTGTAGTATTTATTTATGTTAACCCTTGTATTCTGCTTGGATAGGGTTTTGAAGCAATGATGAGATAAAAACAAAAAAAAATCAGTGGTGAACATTAATGGTTGCTGTACTCAAGTACATTTTTCAAGTATCAGTACTTTTAGTATTTTTATTTTTGGGAAACTTTTCCTTTTCCTTTACTTCACAAGATTCCAAAGCATAATTTTGTCATTTGTACTCCACTAAATTCCATAAAAACATGGCCACTAATTAAATTGTATTAGGGTGTCTGTACTTTTACTCAAGTACTTGATTTGTGTACTTCATCCACCCCTGGACAAATATATCTAATCTTAATTTCTTTTTCAAAATGCCTTTAATTTTCAAATAAAATAAATACAAACTAATTTGATTTCAAAAATAAAATACAAACAGTCATGATTTATGCCTAGCATGTTTGTGAGTATTCTCATTTTCAGTTATATTCAATACACACATTTGTTTCTACCACCACTGACAAACACATAGCCAGGTAAAATGCTTCTACATAAGCATATACCCATTTTCAAAATCAATTGTATAAAATTGAAGTGTAAAAGCTTTTAAAAGACCCGAGCATAACAGATGTATTTTAGATGTAAAACGCACCACAAGGGTTAAAAGCAGTGTGATTGTATTTCAAGGGTATGACTCACTTGTAACAGTGTGCCACTCTCCATCACAGAGCGACTCTTCTGGTGTGAGACTGACTGAAAACTCTCCACTGCCACTGTTCACCAACACAGTCACCTATACAGAACAAACAGACACTTCAAACTGGAGTATGGGCCCGTCCCAATGACCATCAGACCAAACCTCAATGATTTGTGGATATTCTCTGAACTCTCATAACAATGGCTACGTTTACATAGACACCTTATGTTTAAAAAGAACTCCGAACATAGTGTTTACATGAATTTCCCTCTGTTGACGCATACTAACCGTCATGCTGCCATCGATTCTGTTCTTTGTTTTAAAAAGCAGACTTAATATTTATCTATTTCAGTTCCTAAAAAAAGCCCCTTCTAAAAAAAGGCTAAGTTATTGCACATGCGCAGAACATTCCAGTTTCGGTTTTCAATAAAGTATTTACATGTCCTTTTGAATGGATTAGAAAAGGTTTAAACCACCTCTTAAAATCCAAATGAAATTCGTAAAATTGATTTGGCCAATTCATTCTGATTGATGTGCTATTTCAATCAGATGCGCATTTACATGGACCTAATAATCCATTTGTAATTTTGACTGTCAAAATGGGGTCCAATTGACCTGATTTGACTAATAAAACCTTTAAGAATAAAAGCATAAAACTCATTTAACCTTGTAAGAGTCACACAGGTCCACAGGTACTAGGTTGTGTGTGTGTTTAAGTGCATGGCTGAGTCACCTGGCCCTGGTTCAGATAGAGACTCAGCTGGTGAGTTTTCTTGGCTCCAGTGTGCAGCAGGAGCCCGGAGTCTGAAACCACTCGGACCTCCAGCTGGATCTCGAGGTCCCGACCCAACATCAGCGATTCGTCTAACATGCAGAGACGGAGAGAATGAAATGTTGAAGTGTGTTTGACTGACTGATCAGGTGGACGGATGTGAAGTGAGAGGCTCACCGATGGTCAGATATCCGCCCTGACTGGAGAAGTGAACCCCGGGTTGGAGGGGCTGCTGGTAGCAGGGTGTCACTCCCACACTGTGAGAGGGGCTCTGTGGCGCCACCTCGTTCAGTTTCAGATCCCGCACACAGCCAACGAAACCAGCCTGACAGAGAGAAACAGAAAGAAAGGAAAGTCAACATCACACAAGCATTTTGGTACCAATATATGCATGCATACGCATGTATTCAAATATGTAAGTATTTTGAGAGTGTAGGGAAACTGACTTGATTATACTGTATCATGAATATGCATATATATTAAAATATTTAAGTACAGACTCAGTTACGTCATTTGAGTCATACTTCATGGGAGTGGGCGGGGATTAAGAGAGATCTTTTGGTTTTGCTTGTTCCGACTCTGATTGGTGGAATTTTCTATACAGCATCATGGGTAATGTAGTTTTTCCATCACAAATTCTGCTGTTAAACAGGATTATTTTAAAACTAAGTTGAAATGCGGGCTGATGGCTTCAATAGCAGCAAATACCATCGATTAACAACCTTGATGCTCACAGAAAGACTGTCTTTAAAGGATTATAAGTTATCGTTAAAAATAAATTTCCGTATGGAGAAAATGAATGGAATTCCGCACTCTATTGAGCTGCCCACCAACACAGCTTTTAGGCTATCATGGGTGGCAGCATTAAAAACATCCTTAACGGATAAGGCAATCCTAAAACGCTTTGAAATGAGCTCAGTGAAAAAACAGGACGGAGACCTGTTAACAATGATTTATTACTAACAAAATAATACAATATTAAAACAATAGAATAATCTAAATAAAACCAATATATTTATGTTTTTACATTCTTATCTAAATAAAATATTATTATTATGAAAAAAAAAATATATATATATATATATATATGTATAATATAAATTAAAATGCAGCTCTGAAGAGAGCTATAGTGTCTGTAATAGTGTTTACCTGAGCTGCGCTGTGGTCTGAGGGAAGTCCACCGATGAAGAGAGGAGCACCGAACTGACTCTTCCCTCCACCCGTCACCCTCTTGTTCTGGGTGTCGATGCCGTCCGCTGTCAGAGAGGCCCTGTCACCCTCCACTTTCACAAACACCTGCATAAGTGCATTGTACAAAAATTGAGATTTGGAAAAAATCAGAAATTTATGTCTAAAAACATGCATATCCACATACGAACCGTGTGCCACAGGCCGTCGTTGTATTTCTTTCTGCTGCGTATGCTAGTCTTCCTCCGTCCGCCATTGACCTGCAGCGTCAGGTGGCCATCAGACACAGAGAGCATCATGGTTCTCTGGCCCTTCTCTCCTGCGTGGAAAACCAGTCCACTCGAAGAGTTCAAGCGCACACCCAGAGAGATGTGTGGCCTGCAAATGAAGTTTACAATGCATTATATGTTACAGTAGATTTTTGATCGACATTAGTTACTTTTTTGGTCAATATTAGTTATATTTGACTGATTTTTGATAGTGCATGCTCATTTCCCATATCTTTATATTTAGATTACATTTGCTTTCATCTAATGCTCACTTAAAGTTAATCATTAAAATCGGTAATAATTTACACTTAGTGTTTTTAGTGTTTTAATTACAAAACATACAAAATAGTACACAAGTCTTTGTTATGACTGATGGCTAAATGGCTGATATTAAAGTTATCAACTACATCTGGTTTAAAGCAGTTTTTGAAACACTCACGCCTTGCTAAACGCTTGAGGCAGGGAATCAAATCTCAGGTGGTTGTGGGAGGAGCCGCTGAAATGGTGGGCGTCCACCTCCGGGACGGACATCTCACCCTGGCAGGACTTGAGCAACAATCGACTTCTCGAACTTCCTTGAGGCTTGTTCTGTATTTTCACAAACAGACACACATTTCATATGCTCTTTTTAAATAATTTGATTATTTAATATTACCGGTAATAATCATATAATAAAATAATATAATCATGAACTCTTCCTTCTGCATTAAAAATATATAGAAACATTTTCTTATTAAAATAAAGTTATTATTTCATTATTTAACATGAATGAAAACAATAATATTTATAAAATAAACTGCGTTCTTATTAAAATAATGATTCATACAATGTTAAACAATATAATATTCAAAATAATCAAATATTTATGTGTTCTTATTAAAATAATATGATTATTTTATATATATAAAATAAATTAAAATATTCTTCAGTTTTTAAAACAGTACCTTTGGACTCTTTCGTCGTGGTGAATCCAGTATCTCCAGTGGGACTGAAGCGGCGGGGCAAACAAATGTGTATTTGTGTCCCTCTTGAGCTGATTTCAGATCTACGACCATGGTTTCACCAATTCTAAGAACACAATGCAGAAATTAAAACAGCAGATATTGGTATAAGATTTAATTGGATGATTCATTTAGCATGATTCATCACTGCTCACTCTTTGCAACACACACACACACACACACACACACACACACACACACACACACACACACACACACACACACACACACACACACACACACACCTCTTCATGAAGAAGTTACTGAGGCAGCCGGTGAGGTTGGTTAGGCCGTTTGACGCGGGGTAACCGCCCACATAGGTAATGTCAGACTGCAGCGCCGCCATGCTGGTGTCCGCACTGACAGCTTCTCCTCCACTCTCAAGGACATCATCTATATAAATGCGCAACCTAAACAAAGACAGAAATAGTCTTAACCCTGTACACAAACATAATTTAATAATATATCTATAACAAACATACAGTGGCGTACCCATTTGTGTTGCGGTAAAATGCAACATAGTGACTGTTGTCGTCGTTGTATGTCTTCTGAGACTTGACTCCTTCGTTGCCAGCAGTTACTACTACATGGCCCCTGTCTAAGACCACCTGACACACATTACTCTGAAGGGACACACACAAACATTATATTGTTGTGTGTACTTCAAATATGACTTGATAAGCAAAACTGTGATCAGTGTAATTTGTACCTGGCCTTGATGGTAAAACATGAGTCCATTTTGCTGATCTGTTCTGAAGCCGATGCCAGCATAGAAGTTGTCTGCAATATCCAGTACATTCTCCATCTTAAAGCCTAGGTAACCTTCACCAGTGAAATGAGCCTCACGAGTAAACTAAAAACAACAACACAAACACACATAAACGCACGTCTTAACTTGGTACAGTGGAGGGCATATGCAGTGAAAACAATAGGGTTGGGTATCATAACATCTTTACAGATTCTGGTTCTAATTCTGATTCTGCTGAGCGGTTTTAGCTTCTTTTTATTATTATTTTATTCTTATTATGCATATGATGTATATTATGATGTTATGACAAACTATATGATTTTCTCCACTGGCACTGATATTCTCAGTTGTTTAAAGTGTTTGTAAGGATACTTATTGTTAGAAGGCAGCTGTCTGACTGAGATGGCGAACGGGAACATGGTTTGTTTGTGTAACATTAGCAACACATTATTAGCTGATTGATAACATAGTCAAGCAAAAGGCTAATCATATTAATTACATATTAATGACGTTGTAAAGAGCGATACAAATGTGCAGCATTTACAACAGTAACTTGAGTAAAGTTGACCCAATGGTTCTCAGTCTGAGCTGGTGTGAGTGAGTGGAGGCGGGGCTGATTTACATATTCATAGAACCCCATATATTGAATGAAGCAAGGGTGTAGAGTTACATGTCATATTGGTGATCAAAGGCAAGTTTTAAGGAAAACATTATTTAAGACTTTAAGAATTTACCACAGCAGCATTCGTTACATCATTTCCCAGATTTTTTCACAAATAACTAAGTATGTTCCCTCATTTCAGAAGAATGCAGATATCCCAACACTATGAGCAGAACTGAATGTGGATTCCCAACTCTAAAGAGGCATGTATGACGAGGCTCTCACCAGCAGGTCTTCTGGACAGCCATAGCTGATCCCTACACTCTTCATGGTCTTAATTTGAACAAAGCTTCTCAAGGCCTTTATGGTCCTGAGGCAGCCCTTTATGGAGCCACGCTTATGAAACACGCTCTTTAAACTGCAATGATATGAACAGATAATTAATTACACAGTCTACGCCAAAATGGATCTAAATATAACTTCTCAATGGAAATATCTGCATGGTCACCTCTCGGGCATCTGGTCCTCTGGCACTCCACCCAGGAAGTATCTTCCTGTGAAGTTGAGCTCTTTACTGGAAAGCGAGTAGACCTTCTGACGATCTAGCCTCACTAGCATTTCACTTTTAGAAAGTTGAAAGATAACATCCAACTGAAAAGAAAACATTGAAATGAATAAAATGTACAATCTTGGCATCTGGCAGGAACAGACAGGACTAAATAGAGGGTTTCACTCACAAATTTGGCCTGAGCATTGCCGATTTTTAGTTTTGACTGTTGTGGGTCGGTAAGCTCGGACAACTTTCCCTCAACGTTATAGAAGACTTTCAGAAGGCCGCCATGCACAGCCACAGTCACATACTTATCCTGAGAAGGGACAATCGACGAAGAAAAATGACATTAACTCATGACGTGTCTAAAATTCACGAATCATACAAAAGACAAGAATTCTCACGTCTCTTTGGAACGACAGCAGAATGCCGTTTTGCGAGACGAGTTTGACATTCTGCTCAAACACACGGTCGTCCTTCAGAGTTTCGAACAAAACCTCAACATAGCCTGATCCATCAAAATACACTCCATCAACTGTCCATTCAGGCGTATTGGATGGCCTCTTCCTGTTTAAACACATGAAGTGGTTTTACAAGGAATGCACTCTCACAAAGAGTTAACAGATTATATCCTTCAATAAATAAATAAAACCCTTCTGACCGTGAACAAGGGAGGTCAGTGTTGGTGTTCATTTGGAAGGTTTCCTCAAAGTTATAGAGGCTGACTAGTTCTTCATTTAGACTTAGCAACTCCAGGCAGCCCTTGAAGAAGTTTGAAGATGTCACGTTCAGATCCACAGGAGGCTGTAAGTGTTTGAGAGAGACAAACATTGAGATTGTGAGATTTTACAGATAATTCTTGCTAGAGATGCACTAATATAAAATTATTTATGACAAGAATAAGCTGATATTTAGCTTCATTGTTCTGCAGATAAACAATAAACAATGTCCGATTTTAATATTTTCACTGGTTAAATACAAAATGAAACACTAAAATCATTCATCTTAAATGCTACAAGTGAATTTAGGCATCTTAGTAATAAAATGTACAGTATGAAAAAAATGGATATTCATTTTTAGATTTGCTAAAGATTTAACATCGTAAAAAAAAAAAACTCAGTCAATAACACTATTACCGTAAGCTAATTTTTAGATATATATACGACCCGAGTCTCTATTCTATTCCATAGATAAGTGTTCAGCATTACTCACACTGAAAGTGCTGGGATAACCTCCGACATAAAACACGGTCTCCTCAGCTGGCAGGTTGAGCAGGCCATTTTCTCCTCCTGCCTCCATGATTTGTTTAACTATTTTTGTGCCTTCTGAATCTGTGGACATTGCCATCTGACCATATTGTACAGTCCTGAACACACACAATACACAAATACAGTAGAAGTGTAAAGGAAATACAGCTAGAAATTAATATCAATGAAGTCTAAGCCCAACAGATGTGTCTCGGTAATGATGGTGTGCATGTTTCACACCTCTCCAGGACGAGTTTGTTGAAGTATTCACTATTCACGCCCTCAGTCATTAGCACCTGTGCTGTATCTCCTCCCACATTAAAGTACCAGCGCAGTTTTGTTCCTTCCAGCATCATTGCCATATAGTCCTTACTCGACTACAACACATATACAGCACAGAAGCGTGTGTTTATATTCAATTATACATGTGTGACTTAAAACAGCTTTAAAATAATAATAGAATAATACATACAAAATATCAAAAAGCTCAATTTGCATAACATACAAAAGGTACAAATCACTGTTCGGCTGAGGAAGTTGGCTTACGTTTTTGTTTCCAAGGTAGAAGACAAACTGGGGTTTGGTGGTTTCGGTTTGCCGTCGTCTACGTGCGGCACGTGGCAGTTTGATGTACATTTGTAGTGATGAATAAGCTGCCAGGTCGGCCACGTTACTGGGCCTCCTCACTTGTACTCCTGACTTACCATTAAACTGCATTGACACGGTCACCTGAATGAAGGACAGTCGAGTCATTGCCTGTAGCAACACTACGGAATACTGAGAATACTTTATTATCTTGTAGAGCTGCATGATTAATCATTAAAAGATCGGGATCTGGATTCAAACACCGACGCGATCTTATTCCGAGATGATAACTGTTCGCCTGTGTCTATTTAACCTTTGACAAGTACGATCACAGCGAACATTCAGATCTGTGTTGGCGCTGCTGCTGATCCAGAGAGAGCAGTTGTCATGTAGTTATGAAACAGCTTCACAAACAGTCTTTTCAACCACACAGTATCATTATTTCTG
Organism: Meda fulgida; assembly: GCA_030578275.1. Lineage (NCBI taxonomy): Eukaryota > Metazoa > Chordata > Actinopteri > Cypriniformes > Leuciscidae > Meda > Meda fulgida. The sequence continues at coordinate 11,494,287 of CM060638.1, read as the reverse complement.
TTACAGTACTTCAAATTATCACAGAAGTACTGGGACAAAAGTTTATAGCTCGGATATAAACACTGACGTCTACAGTAGTGATTAAAATGGAGTAAATCACCTTGTAAAGTAAATTGACACTTCAAATAAAGATCGATTGCATCGTTACACCAGTAGGTGGCGAAAAGTGACTGTTAAATGTATCTGCCGTCGAATCATTCAAGAGATTCATTCAAAAACACTGATTCATCCAGTAATGAAACAAGTGAAATGTTTATAACGGAGTCACTGAATCATTCATTAAAACACATTTTTTAATTCAGTTTGCACCACTGCAAATTTTCAAATACAAATTAATAAAATATTAATTAAAAACTGCTGCTATTAGCATTTTGACAGAACCTCTAGTGAAGTTATTTTGTTCAGTTGTCCAATCAGAATCGTGGGAGAATTGAGATTTCTGTTTTAAACAATTGTGATTCTCAATTTATCCAGAATCCTGCAGCTCTGAAAAAAACACTTTTTTGAAGAGCTGTACCTTGTTGGCCGCATTGCGAGCCTTCTCAATGAGCTGGCGGATTCTCTGGATGCTGTCGGAGATGTTAGACGGCTGAAATGAGGTGTTCTGCAGACGATCCAACTTCTTCATCAGCTGAGGAAGAGTGTCGCTCAGTGCCACCACTGCAGGAACACGGAAATACATTGGACTCTATGTGAAAGGCAGGTGAATGTCACACATGCTCACTCATGAACGCTCACTATAACACACCTGACTTATTGGCGTCACTGAGGGCTTTGTCGATATCATCGCTGGTGGCGTTGAAGTCTCCGTACTGCTTCTGCCATTCCTCCATCTGCTTCTGAATTGGAGCCAGCGCACTGCTAACATTAGCCACCGTGCTGTTAGCCTGCTCCACTGCACTCTTAGCTGCTGTGATGTCGTTCGCTATGTCTTCTGAAACATTTCAAACACATTCCAACAACATTGTTTAGGTCATGGTTTTGATTTAATGAAGCTAAACTTAACTCAAACAGACTCAAATATATACACTAGCGTTCAAATGTGTGGGGTCAATAAGACTTTTAAGAAATAATACTTTTATTCAGCAAGGAGGCATTAAATTGATCAGAAATGACATTAATAATTACATTACTAATTTTTTGGTACTTTAGACATTAATAATGTTACAAAAGATTTAAAATAAATGCCGTTCTTTTGAACTTTCTATTCATCCAAGAATCCTGAAAAAAAAGTGTTACATTTCCACTAAAATATTAAGCAGCACAACTTCATCATGTGATCATGTGACACTGAAGACTGGAGTAATGATGCTGAAAATCTAGCTTTGACATCACAGGAATAAATTACATTTTAAAATATATTCAAATAGAAAACAGATATTTAAAACTTCTCAATATTTCACAATATTACTATTTTAACTGTATTTTTGATCAAGTAAATGCAGTCTTGGTGAGCATTAGAGACTTCTTCCAAAAACATGAAAACATTTGACCAACCCCAGCATTTTGAATGGTAGTCTATTCATTTAGCTTGTTATTAGTTAGTAGAGATGCGTGGTTGGCGGTTACAGCCGCGGACTCCGCGCATAAACCGCGGATCGGACGGATGACGTGACGAAAAAAAATATTTTAATTAAATTCGGGCGGGTGGCTGGCGGTTCAACCAATCAAATGAAAAATATATGTACATTGTTAAATATTGTTGTGCGGTGGAATTTCATCGAATTTCGGAATTAATAGAGTCTGCGTTTCTTTAATATCGAGGCTCTATAGTTTATTATGTGATTGTTAGGCCTGTTGATGGTATAAAAATGAATTGCACTGTGCCTGAAAAAGACGCGCTCTTTGCTCTCTTCCCGTGCATTCAAAATTACCGTGAGTCTTCAGAACAGGCTCGTCCTAATCGTCACCCTGACATGACAGTGCATTGTGACAAAATGTTGCTGTTATTTTCAGCGTGAGCCGCTTTACAAACGGCGCCACATACAATAGCAGCATGTTGAAATTATGTACCAAAATGCGTATGATCAGATAAGGTCAGGTTTGCCGAAGTGCGTTTAATTTAGGCTATTTATTTATTTTTGTCCTTGCGCGCCGATCGGAGACGGAGATCACTGCTGATATTCTGAGAGCTTTCTAGTCTCGCGGCTGTCATCAGCACTTCGGCAACGCCTTGTATCGCCCAATCAGCGGATGGCGGGCGGGTGCGGTTTTGAAAATTGGTCAAAAACGTTGGTGCGGATGGATGGCGGACGGATGATGAGTTTTGTGATGCGGTTGCGGATGAAATAATAGCCCATCCGCGCATCTCTATTAGTTAGGTCACAATGGACCTTGGAAGACTAAGAACTTTGACCTCTGACCTCGGCTGACATTAAGGTTATTCTGAATGTTCTTTAGGTCTTGCAGCATCTTCTCTTTCTTCTTTTCAGCATCTCGCAAACCTTTCTGGATGGAGTCCACACGTGGCTTTAAACCTGACAAAGATATAGTTTAGGCCAACATTAGACAGAGGTTCACAACAACAAAGATGTACCTTAATAAAAGTGTGCAAAGTGTCTGCTAGATCCAGATCCAGAGTAGAGTTTGCTGTTCTTACTTTGACTGCTGTTATTCAGTTCCTCTGCTGCCTTCACAAGCTCAATACTCTTCATCTTCAGTGCAGCAGCTTGTAGAGGCAGGTCTTTGTCCTTAATGTTCTAGATCATATTAAAAAAAAAATATCTAAATGTATGTGACTTATGAAGAAACTAAAGGTGAATAAACTGTAGAATCATGTATTTAATGTGGATTAATATGGATTAATAAAAGTGCAGTGATGTGCATGGAGTGTGTGTGTGGTTGACTGTACCTCAAGAGCCTCAGTAGAAGCTTCATTGGCTTTCTTAGCAGCAGTCTCAGATTCCAGTATACTGTTTATAATGTTAGTGTACGCGCGAGATGCGTTCAGAGCACGCTGTATGAAAATGTCTTGATTGGAGCCGGATATCAGACTGCACAACAAACACAAACACAAACACATGACCACAGGGCAAAATTACATATTAAACACATTCAACGTATTCGAAGAGGTTACATCAGAAAATCAAGTACGTGCATAATATATGGCCAAGCCGATATTGACTAATACCAAACACAAAGACGATGCACTCATATTACTATGAATGAGAGAAAGTGCAACGTGCAATATGGCACAATGAATGCTTTATTATGGCAATTTTGTTACTGACTAGCAGTGTGCTGAATTTTTTGTCAATGCACTGCATAATTTTATTTCAGTTTATCCCTTAACATAATTTTTTTTATCAATCATGGCCATTTATATGTTTCTGTCTTTACTTTTGTTTTCTGTATTTAAGTTAAGCATTTTTAAATTATCAATGTGTATAATATGTTTTCGATGTATAAACTTGCTCTGTGTAAAATGTTTAAAATAATTAGATAAAATATTGTGTAAAATAATTGTTCACTTCAGCATTTTCGAGAATGTCTCCTTTGCTGCTATCAAGATACTAGCTCCAGAATCATCCATTAAGAGGCCATTTCAACTAAAACCTGAAAACTTTTTATGCGTTTGGCCATTGATTTACACGACATTGGCGTTTTGGGATTCAGAAAATACAAATTTTGAAACCGTTTCAACGTTATTGTCTGAAAATAAAAAAATCACAATTTGTGAGAAGGGTGACATCATACGCATATTACATGTTCAGTGTGTGTGTAGAGTTTCTTTACCAAACGACATCGCCAACTAGTGGCCGAGCAAACTAATAGCCTGGCCAGTTTTTTAAACATTTTTCACAGATCCGTGTGAACGGGGATTGTGTTGACAATGTTGTCGTCAGTACACAAAAAATGCAAAGGAAAAACGTTTCCATTTTAGTACACCGTTGTCGTGTTAACGTGCCCTAAAAACCCCATATAAGTTGACCATATATGAATCACACACCTGGAGAGATTCTTGGCGAGCTGGTCCAGCATTTCAGCGTGTTTCTCTGCAGCCTCCACCAGGGCAATTTTACTGGCGGATGGAGCGTACTTCTGCACCTTCTCAACTAAGGGCTGTCTCGCTCCGTCCAACTGTGCGGACAGACGCTCATAATCCTGATAGCGGGAACACAGCATCCAGAGACAGTCAACATGTGCTCAGTGAGGTTCTTTAATGGTATTACAGAAATGTTATGATTCTACTTACCTCTTTAGAGTCCTGGAGCATGGAGAGCAGGTCGTTGACCTGGGTCACACCATCCTCTGCCATCTGCTTCAGGTTCTCCACCTCCTTCTGCTTCTCACGCAGGTTATTTATTATTTTCTAGAAAAACACAATAATGTTATTTTGAATTTAATTGCAATAGATTAAATAGTTCTTCCTGCAACTCCCTCTAAAATTTCAGATTCCTATGAATATGATGTGTGGCCAAGACAACTAATCCTGGGTGTGTGTCCGTGTGATTGAATGATTACCTGGACCTCCTCCATGCGTTTCTGGTTATTGTTGTTGGCTTCTACGGTGTGTGCGGTGTTGTTGACGGCCTCATTCAGGGCATCTCTCAGGTCCATCAGCTGCTGATTGAACTGGTTCAGTTTGTTTTTGATGTTCTCTGCCACAGCCTCATTATTTAAAGTCCGGTTTGCAACCTCATTTTTCACACGATCTACCACTACAGAGAGACAACAACTATAAAGGATAAGATCTATCCCTTTTAAACAGTAAAAATATGAAACACATATAAATGTGAATACAAAGGTGTCAGCTTTTTTAAATTAAGTAATCTAGATAAATGTTTTACTAACACTTTATTTGAAGCCTTTATGTATAATGCATTATAAAAGTATTCCTAAAATACGCTCTTGTGCGTAATGTGTTTTTTTCATAAATAATTGTAACCAAACTTAAAAAGGCATTATAATATTTGCAGATTCCTTGTTATCTGAATTTGGTTGTTTGTGATGTGTTTGTAATGCATTACACTTTCTAAAGGTGTAACAGGGAATAAATAAGTATTATAATGTATAACTGTGGTTACCATTATTCATGAGATGCATTACATGGCATAATTAATGCATTAAAATACTTGTATTATTATGCATTACAAAGGCTTTAAGTGAAGTGTTACCCATTTTTCCAATCCAACATCAAGTATTTACTGTATAAAGGATTATAATCTTTGAAAGGTAATAAAATGATCAGTTAAATGTTACATAATAAAATGAAAGAGGCAGAGTTTGTTGAACATTTCTTATTGACTCGGTCTGTCCTGTCACTCACACTTGTTGGCTTGTTCCAGCTCATTTCCTGCTAGTCTCCTCTGGAAGTCAAAGCCCCTGAAGCGCATGTCTCTGAGCATGGACTCCACCTCTGCTATCTTTCCAATCAGATCCTTCTCATCGGTCACCTTGGTCTCATTCTGTGCAGTCCGGTTCATCTGCAGTATAATGTCTGGGCAGATACAGAAAAGTCAGTTGAATGTGGTAAATGTAATAAGACAAGGCTTTTTTTCAAGTATCTGTTCTACTTTGTCACACTCCCACCTTGCACATCTCCCATGATGCCTTTGATGAATCCAATCAGGTCTTGTGCTCTAGTGTGTGTGGAGTTAGTGTTGTCCTCTAAAGCATCTCCTTTCTTTTGTGTGACCGAGGCCTAATACACAAACACACACACACAAAAAACTCTTAGTCAATATGGTCAAATGGTTTTATGGTCCCTTTGCTTTGAAAAGAGAATAAGTTCATCTGGTGGTATGTTGTCATACCTTCTCCGCTAACTCTGTAATATCCGAGTCAATGATTTGCAGCTCTCCCTCCAGCAAATCGGCCCGGTTCCTGCTCTCGTCCAGAGTGCTGTTGTAGTTTCTTATGGCATTCTGTGGCATAAAATTATAGTTTGTTAAAATTCTAATAATACACAACTAACATTTTAAGTGGGGCAAATCCTAAAATGTAAAAGCTGAGAGAGTGTTTGTGTCTGAACGAGAGAGAGACTCACGGCAATGTCCTCCATAGATGCATTGAGGCGGTTTAGTTGAGTCCAGGCCATTGAGCTGGCATTGAGGCTGGTCAGCTGATTGGCGACGGACTGATAAAGCTGGTTTATCTTGTCCAGATCCTCCAACAGAACCATCACACAGCTGTCACAGGCTAAATACATAATGCACAACAATCATCTCATCATCATTCAATCACACCTAATGAGTGAAATGAACTGTCTGTGAGCCACAAAAATATTGTTTACTTTGCCTTTGTATTGAAAGAATGAATGAATTAATGAGTGAGCAAATTAATTATTGACTCCATGAAATATTCAACTATTGAGTGAGTGTATATACTGTACACTATACCATTCGAAAGTTTGGGGTTGGTAAGATTTCTTAATGATTTTAAAAGAAGTCTCTAAAGATGAACAAGGCTGCAAGAATTGTATCAAAAATACAAAAAAAACTATAATATTATGAAATAGTATTACAATTTAAAACAACCATTTTCTATTTGAATATATTTTTTAAATTTAATTTATTCCTGTGATCAAAGCAGAATTTTCAGCATTGCTCCAGTCTTGTCACATGATCCTTCAGAAATCATTCTAATATTCTGATTTGCAGCTCAAGAAAAATGTTTTTTTTTTATTATCAATGTTGAAAACAGTGGGCTGTTGCATATTTTTGTTGAAACCGTGATACAATTTTTCTCAGAATTCTCTCATTTATTTGAAAGAGATATCTTTTTAATGTTATAAATGCATTTACTGTCATTTTTGACCAATTTAATGCATCCTTGCCGAATAAAAGTATTCATTCCTTTTAAAATGTCTTACTGACCTCAAACTTTTGAACGGTAAAGTAAAAAATGAGTGAGCAAAGTTAATGAATGAATGAATGTGTGAGTGAATGAAGTGTGTGTTGTCCAGTGAAGCAGTACTCACGCTGACAGTGCACATCTGCTCCATGTTGCACGAGAACACTGTGTTCACTGAGACATGTGTCACACTGCTTCCCTGTCAGACCTGTGGTGCAGCGGCACTCTCCTGTGCGAGGGTCACAGAGACCTCCCCTACACTCACACTCTACAGACAACGACCCTCATTAAAATCAACAGATAATGTGATATATTTCCTCGTGTTGTGTGTATGTGTGCTTTAGACTCACTCTTGCAGCCATTAGGGCTGTAGTCCCAGTAACCCGGAGCACACTGGCGGCAGTTCGGTCCATTGACCCCAGGCCGGCAGGCACACGAGCCGCTAGCAGGGTCACATGGCTGAACCAACGCCGCTGCTGCTTCACAATCACACTTACGGCAGCCAGTGCAGGAATCAAAGCCAAATGCCCCATCCTAAAAAACATTATTACCATCAACTACTGAGGCAAAACTAAATACTAAAAACTAAAATAAATAGACATACAAGATAAGCAGACATACCTCACAGCTGTCACAGTAGGATCCCACCACTCCAGGCTTACAGTGGCACTGCCCGGTGTGAGGGTCACAATGTGCAGTGCCACAAGGAGAACAGTTGCATCCTGGGTAGTGCAGTTGGGGGAAAAAACAAAATCATGAGAACACTTTAAACACCTTCCAGATGACAAATGTGTTTTAGAGTATATAAAAGTTGCCTTACGGGTGCAGTTCTTGGCTGTGATGGCATCACCGTAGAAACCAGGGGCGCAGATTTCGCAGTGCGGCCCGGCGGAGTTGTGCATGCAGCTCTGACACTCGCCTGTCAAAGAGTGGCAGTCGCTGAACAACATGTTAGGGTCTGAGTTACCATTGCAGTTGCACGGCTGGCATGTGCTGCCAATCACCATTGGGTTTCCATAGTAACCTGGTGCACACCTGCATTATGCAGAAAAGAAGTAATTTAAGGATTTTCATTTATGATTTTCTAAATGAACTGTAATTAATTAATTAATAACAATAATAGTAATAATAATTTATTGTTTTACATTTATAAATTATAAATTCATAAATTACTTACTTTGATGGAATAAATGTATAATTTGAAATGTTTAAATCATTTTTAAATGGTATTTTATTTTTATTTTAAGGCTGTCAAGTGACAATTTTTTAAAATCTAATTAATTATATGATGTGCTGATCAATTAATCTAATTAATTACAAATTAATCCGACATCAAATTTGGCTGAGAAATTACCCCCAAACGATCATGTAAAGTTATTATTGTGTTAAATGAGAAAAGCATCAAATAGACATTACAAAAAGTGGCTTTAAAAAAGAAATATTTTATTTGATTCAACATACAATTTTTTGCACATAAACATACTTTTTTAACCATAATTTGAATTGGCATCTGAGTTGGTATTTAGATATATTCACAGACCGCTTATTGCCGGCTCTGTGGAATACTTGATTCTGATTGGTCAATAGCGCCATCCAGCGGTAAGTTATTCTGCTCAAAGCAGATAACGCAGACTCATCCAGGTCACTGAAGTCAGCATTGCTATACGCCTGCTAGGAATGTTTTTTCTTTGTCGAAGTTTTGCATTTGGTGAGCTAATAAAATATTAAAACTCAGTCGAGTCAATATTTTGTGTACAGTTATTTACAACAATAGAAGTCAATGGTAACCACAACAGTTTGGCTACAAATATTTTCAGAAAATCTTCTTGCAAAAGAAAGAAAGTCATACATGTTTGAAACAACATGAGGGTGAGTAAATGATGGCAGAATTTTCCCTTTCATGGGTTTTTTATTAATATGGAAATTTAAGTTATTGTATTAATGAAATGATACTCTAAATAAGATCTAAAACTGCCAGTAGTCATTGAGTCATTAAGTCATTGATTTATTGGATTCATTCAGGAATGAAGTACATGGCTCTATTTACGAATGGCCTTTAAGTGGGTTAATCATTTTAACATGTTATGTTTTCCATAACTAAATAATTAATTGATGTGTTCAATCGACAAACCTATTTAATTTATATTTATTATTATGAAAAATAATAATAACATTTATAAAGATATACAAATTATTATTGATTAATAATCAATTGTCAACGAATAACAATAAAATAAGTGGATGTTTCATAACTGTACCTTTCACACTTGGATCCAGCATAGCCAGGCATACACAGACACTGCATATGCTTTGGCTTCTCCACACAGCGAATGGCAAAACTGATAACAAGATCAAACAGACAAAAACGTCCTTTACTCTGAGAATGATAGGGATATCTGGGATATCCAGCACTGAAATCAACTATTTTGGGGGGTTAAAGACAAAACAGGAAGAAACTGGCACAAGCAAATCAACAAAAGAAAAAGTAAGAAAAATAGGTTCGAGAATAACAGGGAATGTTAAATTAGTTGTCCAGATGATGAAATAAGGGCACTGACTTGTTTGAAGCCACTTGCAGCGGGCAGGGACAGCTGGAGCAGGACACCGCATGGCCATCAACTGTGTTGTTACCGTGAAAACCGCCCTGGCACTTCTCACAATGGTTTCCAGCGGTATTGTGGCGGCAGTTCTGTGTATGAAGATTTAAAACTTTCAATGCCTAATTGAAGCTCTGAGTTCAGCTCCGACATCCATTTTTGGATTTAAGACTTTGTTTTCCATGAGGTTTGACATTTCACTATATCCAGTGGAATATGCAATCGCAATATATCGCCCATGTTGATGTCTGTTATGTGATTTATATATGACTTAGTGAGCTGAACTCACCACACATATCCCAGAGCCATCCAGACACTGATCAGAGTGACTGTTACAGTTGCAGGGGACACACTTCCCGAGGAACAGCCCTTTAGTGTCTCTGTAGTAGCCTGGAGCACATTGCTGACAGACAGAGATGAACAAAAATGAAAATGTTGTCATCATTTACTCACCCTCATATTGTTCCAAACCTCTATGACTTTCTTTCTTCTGTTGAACACAAAAGAAGATATGTTAAAGAATGTTGTTAACAAGAGAGTGGACGGTAGCCATTGACTCCCATAGTATGGAAGTCAATGGCTACTCCCATATGTCTGGTTACCAGCATTCTTGAACATATCTTCTTTTGTGTTCAACAGAAGAAAGAAGTGTGGAAGCACCCTTACGTAATGCATCAATACAGAATTTTTCCAGCAATATTACTTTATTCCAGCATTATAAAGCAGGAAAATATCCAAAGCTGATTTTTGGCATACTCATACAGAACCTCTAAAAGGCACTGAATCATAGAATAGAAGTGACTATAAAATCCTTGTTTTTGTTAAAGCACACTACCTGACAGGAGTCTCCTAGATAGAGTCCTGGGCACAGACAAATTTCAACGTTGTTGGCATGTCGACCAGAGGGCAGGTTCTCTGCCACCTCCAGCACAGCAGCGCGCAGCGACACGGACTGGGCCGACTGAGAGTGCAGCGCTCTGATCTGCAGGGACTCCAGCGCCACCAACACCATCATCAACTCCTCACGGGACACAGAGTTCCCAGTCTGAGCGTGCCTGAAACTCTCCTTTAAAAGAAAAAAGGAAACTTGAGTTACAACAACTGAGCATTTGTGGAATTATTTTGTAAACACACATACCAACAATTCAGTTGTTCATGTCTGAATACCAAATTCTTTTTTGTAGTGTTTGTAACTAATTTCCTCACCTCCACCAGGTGGACGATTCCCTCATGAAGGTCTTCGGGAGAGGAATACTCTCTTTCCATGTACACCAGAGTCATCTGATTCCCCTGCACACACACACAAAGATTTTTAGTTAAGATTAACTTCAACTTTATGTAAAGATTCTAAATAAACTTGACAGAGGGTATTGCTCTAGTACCTTGAGTATAATATCTGGCCGTGTGGTCTCGACAATCAGAAAAGCATCACCTCGCATCGTCTGGGTGTGCAAGCGGTAGCGCAGATAGCCTCCGTAGGACGACACCTACACATACACATGGCAAAGAGAACACAAAATCAGGATAAAGAGGACCTATTATCCTTTCTTACATTTTCAACTTTCTTTGTGTAATGTTGCTTTTTGAGCATAAAAAGGTCTGCAAATTTACGAGCACAAAGTCACTCCAAAGAGACTAATTCTCTACATCAGTAAGCACTGCCTAAAAAGCCTCGATTCATTGTAGCCTTGAGTTTTCTTCCATGAATGAAAACGTCACAATATGAATCATTTAAAGGGGTCATGAAGTGCATTTTTTTTAATTATTTTATAATGTTTCCTGTGGTGAGCTTATAATGTTAGTATGATTTTAACATACTTTTTTTTTTTTAAATAAAAGGCCATTTTCTACTCTGATGCAGGTGTGCACTACTCCAGAAGAGCTTGATTGATTGACAGCTCGAAGTACCATTCCAAAGCGGCACTAACACTTTGCTGGACTAGAACTGTTCTTTTATCACGTCATGCTTACGTCGGGGGCTGGGGGCGGGGTTATTGTCGAAGTTCTTCTCGAATGTAACCTCCGTCTATACTATAGTAATCCAGACGAGCAGCACAAATGTGTTCTAAACGTCTTCTTCTGACCCCAATATAGGATCACAAAGCCAGGAGAAATATTTGAAGAAAGACGATGTAGTCCGCCATTGTAATTGTTATGCTTGAAGTTGGCGAAAGCTAAGACGTATGGCAACGTACACCGTGACGTAATGACATCGTTTGCTGGGCTCTCTAGTCAGTGGAAAAACAAACAGGTTCTGAGGAGCATTAGGATCCTTTGGAAGGTAATGTTATTTTTAGTCCAGTGATCCTGTATCTCTCTCCTCTCCTCGTCATCTCACTAACACGGCAGTAGGCGAGGCCAAAGATGCGATGATGTAGAAGACGGCTTTCGTCGCACTATTATGTCATAATGTGACAAAATTATAAGAGCTGTTTTTGGACTAACGAGGACGTTTTGAAAGTTTTGAAGCTTACATGATGTTTCTATAGTACAATGACCTCTTACAAGTCAAAATTAGATTTCTCAATTCACGACACCTTCACATAATTCCCGCCCAAACCATACGCAAAGTAAAGGGGGCGATGCCTGGTTGAGTTGCGTTAGTAGTGTGTTGAAACTCGCAGTTATGGTAAAGGGCGTGACATTTCCGAAACACTCTCAAAGTGGTTGACCAATCACAAGGAATATTATGGCCTCTTTATGACAATAATTCCTGAGTCAACAAAAGACTGCACTAAGCCTACATTTAATCTTGGCATCAACATTTAGCACAAGACCAAACAAGGTGTGCATGAGTTATCAGATTATATTGTTTATCTAACCCTTATGTTTCCTTTAGCTTTAATGTGAGCTATCTGATGGAGATTCAGCTGTCTGTCTGGCCCCTTACTGTCTGACCGCCGGCTAACCCATAAGCTTGGTTGAAACATATGTCACAGCAGCTGCCATGACGTCACAATATAGGGATGAGTGCACCTTCTAGGTATAGAAGTCTAGGTACAGAAGATCAGAGCACAGGAATACATGACCGAATTTGTCCTGCTCTTCACTACTCTGAATATCAAGAATTGTTGTGGACTCACTTTATCGCCGAGGTAAGTGCGAGGAGCGTGCCAGTGCAGGTCCTGAGAGACGTCAGGAACATCACTCAGATCCGCCTCCACCAGATCTTGATCGAGGTACGTGGACACAGGCACTTCCTGTCTGTCACTCCTCAATAGTACCCAGCCAGCCATGTCCATGATCTGTGGATCAAAGCAAAAACATATGTAAAATTTTACACCAGTCAGTAATTACATTGATTTAATTTTTACAAACCTCCATTACACAAAGGTTCACTGAAAAGAGTGATATCAAGCAGTTAGTAAATCAGACTACACTGGTTGCACCGTATGTTTGTTTTTGCGTGTAGCCAGGTACGACAACTCAACACACAGATGGTAAAATATGATTACTATGACACTGTAATGTGGCAGGAGATTCAACGGTAGTGTATATGTTCATGTATAAAGGTGACTGAATTCATTATTTGTTAAACAATAGCTCTTTATCTTTAGGACAGTACCTCACTCCTCCGCTTGTCAGAGCTACGGCAGCGGTCAGTGGCTCCAAAGCAGAAGCACTTGGTGCAGCCTTTAGCGTTAGTGGGGTCCAGATGAAACGTTCCCAGTTTGCACTGGTCACAGCGAGAGCCTTCCACATTTTCCTAAGAGGGTCGACACATCATTGATTTAACAGAGATGATGAGGGTGCTCAATTAATGTTTTGAGTGAAAACGGATACATGCATTCAGAAATGATGTACTGTAGGTGCAGAAGGAGAGGAAGAGCAACCTTGCATAAACAGCGTCCGGTGAAAGAGTCACACACATCTATCTCAGTTCCTGCCTCGTTGCAGTCACATGGTCTGCAGTTGGGGTATCCATAGAAACCTGGGCTACATCTGTCACACTGACGGCCAACAATGTTGTTCTTGCACCTGTGGAGAGAGTAATGTGCTTTGGCATGGTGCAAATAGCATGAAGTATGCAGGTATGTGTTTTCAGTGCCAGCTGACACTCTAGGATGGCCTGTAGTTCCTACACTCTGGTATATCTTGTCTGAATGAAATGTGACAATGTCCTGTGGAATTCAACAAAACTAATTGCCAAACTTCTTGTGAGCATGTGAAAACCCAAAATATGGGCATTTTACTCAACCAGACCCAGTCCAAATATCAAGATCTTGACTTTGCCCTAAGGGCCATGACACACCAAGCCGATGTTAAGCCATCAGCCAATGTTGGGCTATTGGTGAGGATCTGTTGGGCTAGTTTTTGTGGTGTCTTCCACACGTTGCCTTTAGTCGGTGAGAGAGATCGCTCTTATTGGCTGTTCAGTGTCAGTGCATGAGAATAAAAGTGAAAGTGATGAAAGCGAGCAAAGAAGTCATGAAGGCACAGACAGAAAGCTGCTCTAGTTTTACAGCATCTTACCTGAGAATTCCAGTGCGCAAATATTTTCAAAACAACATGAGCTGCCAGGAATGTAGAAGGTCATCAGCATGATTGATATTCAAAATAGCAAGCAAACGCTGCTTTGTTTACGCATTGTAAACGTTTTTGAATGACGGATACAGACTATTGATACCCACTGATATAGACAGTTATTTCCTTACACACAGGACACACATGCTAGTCGACAGTCGCCTATAGTCTTTGCAGTGTGTTAAAGCGCAGCTTTATGGACAAGAGGCAGCCAACGTGAGGCAACAACAAAGTCAGCTCTTTGACGTAGGCTTGGTGTGTCATAGCCTTAACACTTTCTTTCCAACTATACCTAAGCAAACGGCCAACGTTATTTTCCATTTATCCAGTTATATTTAATGAACATGACCTCAATGGATGACGCATGAACAGTTATAATTTGTGCAAGGAGGACTGGTGAAATTCTGCAGCTCACAGTAACTGGAGCTTAAATCCCGCCTCCCTGTGGATTTTAAACACTGCCTAATGAGGAGACGGTGCGGCCAATAGACTGAAATAAAAACTCCTAAAAATAAATACCTCTGGAATTCCTGCACTTAATCCTTATATAGACAGTATTGTTATAACCAGAGACAGTGGTTAATAATATCAGTCCTTCAGGCAGTGCTTCACAAAAAAAAAGTTTGGCTCAGGCGGAAAAGCTCAGTTGTAAACAATCCATTGACTCCTTTCCAATCCAAATGACTCTTCAAACACCAGACACGTTTAGTCTCACAAATATTATGAACTTGTCCATGGCATATTTCACCCCGAAATCAAAAGAACAAAATAGCAATATACAGTATATATAAATGAAGCACATTTTCACTATTTTTTTTTACTAATTTAGTAGTACATAGATATGAAACGGTTAGCCATGCTGCCTATAAATGAAGAGATTGAAATATATTGATATATATATATATTAAAAATAAATCAGCTATTTTGAATTTATAAGAAAGCAAACTAATTCTGATTTTGCATGCAAACTTCAATTACATTTAAACATGTTTGAAAAAAAAACAATATCTTAAAACAGACATTCCTTAGGCAGACTGAGTCAAATCTCAAATCACATATTCAAAAATGTTCAGATCCCTAAAAAAGTCATCCTCGTGAGTGGAGCCCTGTTGTGGTGTACCTGCACTGGCCATTGTGAGTGTCACAGCTGATGTCCAGTGAAGTCACTCCAGGCCTGGAGCAGTTGCACATCTCACACCCCACCAGAGGATGGCAGCCAAACGTCTGGGGTTCACAGGCGACACATTCTGGCAGAATGGTCCGTGGAGGACAGATGCACTCACCTGTGACAGGCTCGCACAGACGTGTACCGCAGTTACATGCTAGAGAGAAGAGGAAACAACATCATCCATCGATCCATCAATCAATGCATCGTCCCACCATGTGGCTGGTGTTACTCACGTCTGCAGTTGGGGAAGCCGTAGTATCCTGTGGCACACTGGGAACAGTCTCGGCCAATCACGTTGAGTTTGCACTTGCACTGTCCACCAAAGGTCTCGCAGGTGTCGCTCTCCGCACCCACCTCGTGACAGCCGCAGGGCACAGCCCCGTTATTAAAGAACGCAGAGAGAGACACGGCAGAGCTATGGCAGAACGTAGAGGCTGTGGAAGGGCTGAGAATAGAGAGGGAATTTTAGGATGGAGGGCACTCGAATAATGTTATAGCAGATAACGATAAATATCCACACCCACCATAATGTTGGTCAGTATTATTGTTTTTTAAGGTATTGGCATCAGTCGTTTTTGCATATTTAATTGTGTAATTTTCTGTTTTTCCTTTTAAATTATTAAATTGTCTAAATTTAAAAACTCTAAACACTAATATTTTAACAATACTGTTAAATATAATCTTTAGCAAATCTCAAAATAAATATATATATATATTTTTCATACTGTGCATTATAATATTTTGCCTAAAAATATTTGCCTAAATTCACTTGTAACTGTTATTTTAGTATTATTTATATACTATTATTGATTTTACTTTTAGTTTAAGTTTTAGTCATTTTGTTATGTGCTTTTGTCATATTTATTATTATTTTAAAAAAATAATATTTATATATTTATTTCAGTTAGTTGCCAAGTAAACATTCTAGTTTTCATTTACGTTTTTTTATGTTTAAGTTTTTTTCATCTTATTTTTTCAATTTCAGCTTTATTTCAATAACCAAATACAAGTCTTAGTAGTTTCAGTTTTAATCTACACTTTATTTAACAATTATTCTTTTTTAATGTTTATATTATATTTTTTGTATATATTTTTCATCCATATATAAAAATAGCATACAATTGAAATATTTGTCATTCATTTTTGCCTATTTTAGGCCATGACAATTATTATCGGCCTAAACTTTTATATCGGAGCATCCATACATATTTCCAAATTTAGAAGTGTCATACTTGATATAAAAGCTGTTTTGTCCACAGTTGCTGATGAAGTCGTAGGATTTGTCCAGAGGCTCCTCAGACAAAAAGCTGGAGCTGAAAGTGCTTTCCGGCACCACTAGCACATAATCCTAATACACAAACACAAGAGAGTGTAGAAGTCTCATTGTTATTGCCATTCTTTAACAAAGAATTCATATAACCTTTAATAAAATTTCATAATGACACTCACCAGCCACAATGTCTTCCTGTCTGGAACACGCAGGGTCAGGATGACCTCGTGGTCCGTCACATCCAGGATAATCTGGTTCTCTGACATAACAACACTACGACAACCATAACCATGGGGACAAAATGATGCGTTGACTAGGCCTGGAAAACAAAGAGTGACCATTAATATAACAAATACTTTTAGTGCTAAAACAAAAACTCAATAGTGTGCATCTTTTTAATGTTCACCCTGCCATATGCGTCCTCCATTGATGTAGACCTGGACATTGTAAATTGGATGCAGGGGCTGATGGTAATGCAGGATGAACACGTAACGGCCCAGGGCATGTACACGTGTTGAATACACCACAGCATTCTGTGAAATCATGTAGACAAATGAACATTAGAAGACCTTTTATCAACATTCAGGCATCAGAAAGAGACAACCTTGAAGACAGGAGGCACAGGATGCACAGCAATAAGAGTGAAATGGGCTTGATGTACCTGATTAGGGTCCAGAAGCACGTGTTCACTGTTATCAGCTGCGGTTGGTGGCCTAGAGGTCATGGGTCTGTCTGCATAAAGGGAGGGATCGGGGGCTGAAGCCAGAATTTGCTCTGGCGCAGAAGAAGCCTGACCATCTTTTAGGACCAGAGACTGAGGAGGATTCTGGAAACGAGATGGGATGCAGGAGCCGCTGGACAAAAAAGAATATAAAACATGAAGATCGTGTACATTTCTTAAGAGCATTAGTACTTATAAGTTATAACTGTAATGTAGCATGTTCATATGTCTAAAACTGGCAGCATTTACTGAAAGGTCAGTGATAAGGCAGTGAAAGAATTTGTTTTAACATAAAAAATAAAATAATCCCAAATGAAAATAATCTACAAAAAAGTGTTTAAATTAGGGGTGTAACGGATCGTAGTTGATCCGTACGGACCAGGCCCTACGGTTCGGAACACATGATTCGGAGATTAATTGCAAGATTTAACCATCATAGAGTGAAAGTTTATCATTTACATGTGTTTCTAAGTCTGGCAATTTAAACATTAAAGCGATTTTAAACAATTCAAGCGCAAGGAGACGCAAAAGAGAACTCAATTCGCTGTTTGCACACTGTTATCTGTGCGCACAGCCACACACGATTCCCGTGTCTCAGACAGAATCAAGCTCTCTTTTGCATCTCCTTGCCCTTGAACAGACACAAACACACAAAATTATTTCAAAATATATAAGTATTCTCATAAACAGTCGATTATGTCTAAATTGAACCTAAACAGTTGAGAAAAAAATCGGATGTTAATCATTATATTGAACCAGTGCATTAGGTCTTAAAGTGACAGCAGCCTAATATTCCTGCTGCTGTCTATGGCATTAATGTTAATCAAACAACAAATTAATCTATATTTAATTCATATAGTGAATACTATACAGTGTCATTTACATTTAATTATTACATTCCTGTACCTGAATACTACTGTTAGACCTTACTTTATTTGTAACTTTGCTATATTGTATTCATCTCTGTTTGTAATTTGTGTCGTTGTTCTTATTTTATTACTGACTATTTACTTGTCTTATAATATAATATCCTTGTAATATGATTAAACCATGAGTTTGTTGATTCGTTGTACCACTAATTTGAGTGTAGAAAAAGTTAGAAAAGTTGTACACCCAAGTGCTTTGGTACAGAAAGTGTTGCACACCAAAATAAAAGTAAAATAAAATAATATAAATAATAGAATTTTTTTATAAACATAAAATAATAAAATAAAATAATAAATAAATGAAATCTACAAAACAAGTGTTTGAGTGTATAAAATTAAAGATAAAAATAATAATAATAGTGCTTGAGAGTTGAACACCTAAATAAAAAATAAAATAAACTGCCAAATGAAACTATCTACAAAACAGAGGGTAAGAAGAGTTCGAAAAGTTCTGTAACAAAAAATGTACGATAAAATAAAAACTATAACTTGTAATCCCGCATGATGCAACAATTAAAAATGTTTGATTGAAGCTGGATGTACACAAGATGTATGTGTTAGTCACCTGTCTGGAGAGAAGTGACCATGCTTGCTGATGCAGTGAACTCTAGGCTTCAGGTACTCCATGGTGAACTGAGCACGAGGGACGAGGAACACTTTATGCTGGAGGGGAAAACCAACACACTTGTAAATGCCATGATTACAGTGGACAAAAATAGCCTTTATGGTCGAATTCAAACAGACGAGCTCTCTCACAAGGAAGAAACTGCTACTTCTATCGGTGGCGATAAGCTGGATATCAGCCTCTGCGGAAAGAGTGAAGACCGCCACGCGCTTCATGTCATCTACAGACACTGCACGGCACAGGAAGCTACACACACATAAGAAGAGACACACAGAAATCAATCAGCAAATGTAGAAAAAGTTACGAAACAAATACCTATTGAACAATTAAATGGGACATGTCATCTTAATTTTTGATGAATATGTAAAAATAGCTCATTAAAATTGTTGCGGCTGTGATGTTACATTAAAACAATAAATATGGCTCATTTAACATGAAAAGTGGCTAGTCAATCATAAAAGAGGTCATATAGAAGTCTTAAAGGTATGATATCAAGAACAGCGCGTTTAATTCAATGGGTCAGAGAGTGTGTGGAAAATATGGACCTCAGGGTAAAAACCTAAAATACTACAAAAAATTACAGAATATGACCCATTCAAGTTGAGAGTGAAAACCGGGAGCACAAAAGAGCAGGTTGAACAGAAAAGGCAATCGCTGCAACGTCACACCTGTATTTGCAGTGGAGCAGTGTGATTTGCTCTTGGTGAGTGCGTTCACCCGGTGAGTTGACAGACACCGTGAGAGTTTGAGGAGCTTGATCTTCACTGGCGTACTCGACCAGCAACACATACTCTCCAGGGACAGGAACACGACCACGCAGCTGAACATTCATCTGAACACACAGATGGGGACTTTTTTTATGTTTATGTTTTATGTGAAATTCCAATTTTGCACATAAGTTTCACAACTTTGGATGGAAATATAGCAATTGTTTTTAACCTGTGCTTACATCATTGCCACTGCAGATGGCCATGCTGGGATGGCGAGGTGTGATCTTTTCAGTTTGGCAGGGTCTAGGCAGGTGATTATCAAACCTGCAGCTGGCATCATTGCTGGAGATGGACGGGAACTCATCCAGAGACAGATACATGTACTGCAGACAGCTAAACACACAAAAAGACAAATTACTTCAGTCACATTGCACATTAACAGCTATACACATGACATATATACACAAAAAGTTGCTGTACTACTGACTTCTGACTTGCGCTCTGTGTGTTGCTGTATGAACAGGGTTCAGTCACTTGAAGTTGCAGGATAGGAGCCTCATAATAGGCACTGGGCAAAAGCACTAGGTAGTCCTGCAGAGAGAAAGAGACAGAATGTGTGTCCAGCGTTTGCTCATAAAATCGAGGGAATGCTTAAGAGGTGGTCCTACCAGCAGAATGCCCTCCGCCTCAATGATCACAGTCCAGGTTCCTGGGTTCAAAACGAATGGCTCCACAAAACTGTTCTGAGGCACGTTCACAAATGTGGGTTCTGAACTGGGAGCAAAGACGATCTGTTTAGACTGCTCAGAGCCTGCAAAGAGAAGGATGGAGATCTAATTTATGGGTGTGGAGTCACAGCTTTTGATGAATTACTAAAACATGTCTCTTTTGTTATCAACAACATATTACATGTTTTTATTCAGTATTAATATCAAGATATTAGTTGTTGTACTAAAAGTAGTTAATTTAAATTAAAAACCTGTCATCATTTACTCATGGATACTTTCTTTCTTCTGTGAAACACAAAAGGAGAAGTTTAACAGAATGTTAGACTAAAAACGCAATATATCTGGTGCCAGGTCAGTAGTTGGCGATGTCACTCTGTAAAGAAACACTACGCGTCTATAGAATAAACACGTTATACGCATGAGCATGACATCACTGTTTTCACAAATTCATGTTTTTGTAGTTTACACTGAGACAATAACGCTATTGTTTTCAAAAACTTGCACTTTGAAACACGGTTTTCAGGCCCTCAAAACACTGGTGTGTAAATGTAAACTGTTGTGTAATTTTTTTTTTTTTTTTTTTTTACTGTGTCATTTAAAAGCCCCGTAAAACTATTTGTTACCCGACAAATCTGAGTCTGTATGATTAGCCTTTATACACCTATTAAAGCAGCAACATTATATATATTTGCAATAATGTTGCCACATTTATCGTATTTTGTGTCTATTTGAAATCAGACTCCTCAATCAGGTATTAAACCAGTAGTTTTTTATTTAAAAAAAAAAAAGTCTGCTTAGTTTTGAAACTTTTATAATTATTATTTTTGATTAACTTTTAAATGCGCAAATAATTGTTCTCCTAAACGTATGTCAATTGATGACAAAATAAGAGGAAAGTGGTGTACCAAGTTATAATACCAAGATGAAAAACAGGTTTTCATTTTCAGTTAAGGGAGTAAAGCATTAAAATTATTTACCAATATAAGACAAACAGAATAAAAAAAAAGAAAAAAAAATATACAGCTATAAAACATAATCAATTTTGTGACCATTAATAGTTTACTTAGGGTTTATACAACTGATTATTTGCTGAGTGAGTATTTATTATTTTAAATTTACATTGAATGTTTGTTGGTTCTTAGATTTCTTAGGTTCTTAGTAAAAGCCTAACTAGAGGCACATGCTGGAAATTAGCTATTACCTAGAGTAATATATATATATATATATATATATATATATATAGAGAGAGAGAGAGAGAGAGAGAGAGAGAGAGAGAGAGAGAGAGAGAGAGAGAGAGAGAGAGAGAGAGAGAGAGAGAAAATTGAGCAGCATTTAGTTATACTTTATTGTCTCTATCAAAAAAAAAAAGTTGTTTCAATGAAATTAATTTTTAAAAGTGCAAGAACCAATGACATCACTTGTGACCTGGTATGATGCTTCATATAGACCACTTTTATAGTAATATTACAATGCCTTTTTGGGATATTTTGAGTTTTCATTGTATGGAAACAAGCAGCTCGGACATGCTGTTAAAACTCTTTTTTTGGGGATCAATAGAAGAAAGTCACATCATGAGTAAATGATTACAGATTCATTTTTGTGTGAACCGTGTTACTTAAATAAAATAGATAAAACAGCATAATAAATAATAATAATAATAATATAGCCAAAAGTTCAAATAGTTCTTTTCCGGAATCTCAATTAACAGAAAGAAAGCAATGACAGTTCAGAACTACGACATTGAACCGTCAGACATACCTCTTCTGCTGTTCTGAAAGGCTGTGATTTTACCGTTCGACACGGCCGACCGCGTGTTTACATATCTGAGGATGAAGCGCGTGAGATACACGTCTGCTTCACGTACGTGCACCATCATTTTAACCGTATTCTGAGATGGAGGACAAGGAAGACAAAGAAGAAGGGGAGAGAGATGGAAAGAGGAGGGGAGGGTGTACAGCACATAACAAGGCCTGAGTTAAAGACCTGATCTGTGGCTTTCTGATCAAGCTGGGGGTGATCATGTGATAGATCTGAGATGCAGGTTGCACTGTGAGTGTCTTGAATATGGGGAGAAGAAGGAGGGTTTACAAAGAGAGGATCCAGGAGGACAGGAAGTCGCCAGCTTAGAGAGCAAAGAAGTGAGGAAGGTAGAAAGATGGAGAAAATGCAGATCATTAAAACAGAGAGGTGCTCAAAGACTTACAATTCCCACACAGGAAGTTTCTGCCATCCTCGATCACAGAGACCCGCCCCCTCACGTCCAAGCCCCCGCGGTTCACATAGTGCAAGACCACATGAAACAGGTCTGGAGAGCCAACCACCACCTCAACCAGAACCCGAGGCTAGAGAGCGAGAAAGAACGGCCCACAACAGATAGACAATTGCAAAGCTGTTCCTCAAAGCCACCACCAAGCACTACAGCCCAACACAGCAGCCAATGTACGCAAGCAGCACCAATCAAAACCCTTGATCAAAGCCCTCAGCCAAGCCAAAGACACAGCACATTTCAATGACACATCACAGCGATATTCTGCATTCTGATAGTCTGAAGTTTACACATGCATGAACATCTCATTCGTCTTTACAAAATAAGAACAACAATAACATTTTTATTATATTTATTTTAAATTTTAAATAATGTATGTTTATTCACATTATATTTAATATTATTACTTTAACAGTATCTTTAAAGTCTAAATGAAAAAGCATTCGTAACATTTTTTACTTCTGTAACGTGATATACTTCTTAAGCCCCTTTCACACAGCGCGTTGAAATTGCCGTAAGATTGCTAGTGTCTTCTGTGTGAACGCAAATTCGTCCCAGGATTGATGCCGGGATGAGGACCTAGTAACATTGCCGGGATCAGTCCCGGAACGCGTCCTGTGTGAACAAAAGCCAGGACCAATGCCATAAGGGGTGTATCGTAGTGGTGACGCATGTGCCATCGCAATGACGTAGTTATCGTGCGACTCTTAGAAGAAAGTTTGTGTTCTCCATCAACAAAGAAAGAACGATAAAATGTCTGCAAACTGGAATGAAGCAGAGACCAGGGAGCTCCTTAATATCCGCACTGAAGCTGAGATCGTTCGACGCGTACAAACTTTTCCAGAATCTCTGAGTGAAAGGGGCTCTAGTGAAACAAAATCTAGACTAAGACTTGATGTTGTACACATTAAAATTGTCCAAAAAGTTGTGACTGAAATGAGAAGACTTGGTGACATCACCAAAAAGAGGAAAGTTGTTACATTTTGATGATTACATTAAGATTACAAAGACATTTACAAATGTACTAAAAAAAGTAAATAGAGTCAATTTTGATTTAATGTTGACAATAAGTGCTTTACAAAAAAATAAAATGAATACACAAATCGCTATAATACACAATATTTAATAATAATATATTTTAATATTATTATTATTGTTGCTATTGTATATTTTTGTATTAATATTATAGCTTTTATTATTATTACAGCAATTTGTTATTATTTATCATTCAGTAATGTAGTTGTTATAGATTTTATTTATACTATCATTATTATAGATTCATAATAATAACACAAATTAAATTAAATTAATATTTACCATTGATAATAAAAAAAACATGATTTCAAGGTACAAACATTAAGTCTTATAAGTGTGTGTGTGTGTCTCTCACCTGTATGAGGGACATCTGGGCGTACCCCCTCCAGCTGAAGCTTTCAAACTCCAGAGGATTGTAACCAAACCTCACCGGACGTCCATCCATTGTGGTTCCGTCCTCCACCTCAAACTTCATATGGTGCAGGTCTGGGAAGTAATGATCCGGCCGTGGCCTAAACACGCACAACAGAGTGATGACATCCGGCCACACATAAAAGTGATTAGTGCACACTGCTATCTCTGTGTGTGCTTTTCACTTACTGGTTGCATTTGGGTCCCTCCACATTGGGTCTGCATCGACACCGCCCGTGTCTCTCATCACATGCCTGCCCAACGGAGCCTCCAATGTCACACTGGCAGCCTGCATGCACACAGGGACGAGAGTTTAACCCATGTCTTCATTGAAATATTGATAACATCTGCTTGGAATTAATTGTATACCGTGGCATCCAAAGTAGTTGTTCCTCTGAAGGTTGAAGTACCCATCCTTGCACCCGCTACATGTGCCACTGCACACATTGGGTTTACAGTAACACTGGCCGGTGCTCTGATACACACACACACACAGATGGAGGTTTGCAAACTTTTCTCTTGGAATTGCATATTTATGATGGAGCTATTTTGGAAATATTTCCATACCTGAGTGCACTCTGCAACCTCGCTCATTGTTCCTACTGTATTACAATCACAGGCTGCAAAATCAATCAGAATTTATATTAGCATAAATATATAATCTATATTATTGTATATACAGTTTAACTAACAAGCTACAGATTCAAATAATACACTATCACCAAGAGTCACCAAAGTTAACAAAATGGCAATCATTTGTTTCAATGAATCCCCAATCACTCAAAATGGCATTTTGTGCTCTGTGTCTTACTTGAGCATCCATAGTCTGTATTGGGAGAAAGATTCCAGAAGAGAGGCTTACAGCGATCGCACGCCACCCCTTCTACATTCGGCCAACACTCGCAGGAGCCCTGAGGTGTATAAAAAACAAGCACAGAGAGTCAGGACTAAGAATAAACGTTTGTAAAAGACTGTGCAAGATCCTCAATTGCAGCATTAATTAAAAAGTAAGCATGTAAAATATATGATTTTATAAAAAATAAAAAAAATACATAAATATTATTACAATTTACAATAACTGTTTTCTATTTGAATATATTTACAAATGTAATTTATTCCTGTGATGTCAAAGCTGAATTTTCAGCATCATTACTCCAGTCTTCTGTGTCACATGATCCTTCAGAAATCATTCTAATATGATGATTTGCTGCTCAGATCGCTTATTATTAATGTTGAAAACAGTTGTGCTGCTTGATATATTTGTGAAAACGGTGATACATTTTTTCAGGATTATTTGATGAATAGAAAGTTTAAAAGAACAGCATTTATTTTAAAAAGATCTTATGTAAAAATTGTCTTAGCATTATACATTTTTAACAATTTAATGCATCCTAGATGAATAAAGTATGAATTTCTTCTTTTTTTTTTTAAACACCACAAATGGGACACCACACGTTGTGACAACAATGTGCTATACTACTACTGAAATGTTGCTGCATACTTCACATACTATTTTATTACATATACATGATATTTAAAATATCATGCAGTATACATATATGCAGTATCATAGTACTCCATTCTGAATGTAGCTATACTTATTATAGAAAAAGATCAATAAAGCTCACCACAGTGGGCAGGATATCATTATGAACAGAGCCTGCGGGGTTACACGTCCCAACTACAGCATAAAAAGAGAAAGATAACCATCAGAACTACTGTAAATGAATTTATAAACAGGCTTTTGTTTGAGCAAACGTCTATGCAAGATCACCTTGGCAGAGCGGGAAGCCATATGACCCAGGCATGCAGCTATCACACCTCTGACCCTCAATGTTTGGCAGACACACACACTGTCCAGACACTGGATCACAGGAACTGAAGCGAGAGCCCTCCACTGAACAACGGCATGCTGAAACAGAAAATCACCTGTTACAGCAGACAATCCTTCTCTTGGTAATGTTTCCACCGTGATAAGAGTCATGTGACTTACGTGTGCAGCTGGGATAAGAGTAGTATCCGGGTGCACACTGGTCACATTTGGGGCCACTGTAGTTGGGTCTGCAGTTACACTGACCAGACACACTACAGCTGGAGTCCAAAGATGTGTGAGGGTCACAAGTGCACACTGGGAAACAGGATAAAACGTTGAGATAATAGAGAAGGACAGTGTATTTCCGTAAATCAGACTGAGACTTTCTTTATGGATATTCACTGTGTGTGTCTCACCCTGGCAGTTTGGGTATGAGTGAAACCCTGAGCGACACTCCTCACAGCGAGGACCAGTGAACTCTGGCCTGCACAAACACTGCCCTGCCACGTCACACATCTCAGGCATAGAGCCCACAAGACTGCAACCACAATCTACAGACAGACAGACAGAGTGAGAGAAATTAAAACTTGAATGTTAATAGTATCAAAGTCAATATGAAAAGTGTGAGTTTGTGTGAGTTACAACTGAGTTAATAGTCTAGATTGATTAACTTACATTGTAGACACAATTTTGCCTGCATGATTCAGTGTTTTTAAACAAATCAGTTGAGTAAAAGATTCAGTTATTCATAAAGACACACTTACTTTGTACCTAAGTGAATCAATGTTTTTGAACAAATTGTACTGGTTGAGTGAATGATTCAATGACTCCTTTATCAAGACAGTCACTTGTTTAGTCTATTTATACTTGTATAGTTTCAGAACGAATCAGTCTGTCGAATGAATCGGTTGAGTGAAAGATTCAAATGACAGATTCATAAAGGCAGTCGCTCATCACCACCTACTGGAATAATGATTTAAACTGCAGAAAGAGTCACTAAAAAATCTCCACCACTAATACACAGACAAACAAACTTGCAGTGTGTGAATGTGCAAACATAGACAAGAACAAAATTGCCATTGCTTTTGGAATGTTATTTCAGCACTATCATTCAAATGAGTAATATCAGCCAAAAAGTAAAGGTGGAGAAAGTTATATTACATTTTAAAATGTGCACTGATGAATCATGCACAATAAGACCAAGAATGTGTGTTAAGCAAGTAAATAGGGTAACATTTTTAATTGATCTTAAACAGACTTCTAAGCAGTAAAAGAATGCACAGGAAACAGGTTATTTGTGGTTGCATTGTGAAGTTCATGGTTTGGCAGTCCTCATGGGGAATTTTGGAGTTCAGAGAGATTAGAGTTGGCAAGACTCACATTGGCACAGTGGGTAGTTGAAGTAGCCGGGCGCACACTGCTCGCATGAATACCCCTGAAACCCGCTCCGACAAACACACTGGCCCGTTACTGAGTCACAGGACCCATCCAGGCAACCCTGGCCTGAACACTGACAGCCTGGGGGGAAGGGAGCGAGAATATGGGCATGTTTGCATTGTCTTTGTTTTTGGGTGGTATATTGTACTCGCAAACACTCCAACTATGCACAAGAACAACAGCGGTTTAGCAGACAGACAACATTGGTGTGACAATCTGCATGTGTTTGCTCAGATGTCATCTGCTACTGCAGCTTACAGGGACAAAAAAGACAAAAATGAGCAGAACGGGACAGCTGATTTGATCTGGGACTTAGCAATGGACATACACACAGATACACAGAGAAATGACAAGTAAAATATACTAACATTAAAATATCACTGTGATTAACTCATAAATAGCAATTAATAAATGCTTTAATTTAATCATTTTAATGTACATTCAGATATAGTTAGATTAATATACTTCAATATATTAAACATTTAAATTGACATGAACTGTTCAGCTGTCTATTATGTTTGTTAATTAACTATACCTCATATGCACCTGTTTATTTAACTTTATTTATTTTTAAATACTTATAATCATGTGATTTTACCACACGGCAGCTGCATTAACATATTAAAGGGGAAGAGTGTGTTTGCCCTTACGTTGGCAGTTGAGGCTGAAGTGTCCATGAGCACAGGTGTCGCAGTGCTCTCCAGTGAATTGAGGTTTACACACACATGTATTGGTGCGAGGGTCTGTCTTACAGGAGTTCCCTTCTGTGCCTGCAGCACTGCACTCACAGTCTGCAAACACAACAATTCAATAAACAGGCGAAAAAATCAGTGAATAAATCATCAAATAAAATTTGAGTCAAATTGAATCAAATCAGTGTCTTACTGATGATTTCCCCTGCAGGTCTGGCCTCTCCACTGATGTAAACCTCTGACGAGAATAAACACAAGAAAACACAATTGTTTGATAATTGTTTAGAGATTAGCCGCACTGGATGAATTCAGCTGAAATATAATTCCTAAAACCTTCATGAAAGCTTCAAAGACACACACAGACACACACACACACAGAGACTTACGGTAGCATTCAGGGAAGCGTTCGTATCCCTCAGCACATGCGTCACAGTTCTCGCCGGTGTAGTTGGGTTTACAGTAGCAGCGTCCGGTCAGGTCCTCACATGTGCCGTCAGTAAACTCAGACTCACACTGACACTCTGCAAAACCACATGTGAGTATCAGAAAAAAAACAATAAAACGAATAAATAAAATCTAGTTTTATTTTCATTTAAATGCATGTATGGTCAGTGTTGTTATCACAGTGTAAGTTAAAATCACTTAAAATGAAAACTGAAAATATGAAAATAAAAGTTAATTAAAGATATAAATAAATATTATATAAAGAATTCTAAAATAACACGGTGTATGATTGAAGACTCACTTGAACAGGCGAATGGGGACTCCAGTGGATGGTCAGGTGATCTGTAGTAGCCAGGAATGCAGTGCTCACAGTTCTTGCCTGTTGTGTGGTGCTGTGAGAGAAAAAAACATCATAAGATGTACTTGCAAAAACATCAAACGCTGTGTTTCCAAACCCAGTGAGCATGTATTTGATGCCCACAAATGTTATATGCACCTATGTTGCACATAAATGGCATAAATGTATAGGTAGGTTTTGAGCCACAGCCAATGCCGCTGTACTGCTTTTCCATTATAATTGTGTGTTTGTACACCTGAGCCCACCTGGCATTCGATACACACTCCACCGCCCCTGTATTCTCCCTGCATGTTGAGACTGGCTCTCTGCTGGTCGGTTTTTGGATCATAGTAGCACTCTGATGAGTGTTTGTGGCAGTTACATGCTGAAAACAAACGCACAACACACTTACGTCACCATATAGTCAGCCTGAAGATGAAACACTGAGATTAATACCTCATCTGCCAGTGCAGAGAGAACAATACACAAGCAGAGAAGGACATACAGAGACACACACATCAGTATCCACCTGAAGAGTTCAGACTGTCCAAAGACGAATGACAGCAGAGAAGGGAAAAAGAGAGAGAAATAGAGCCATTAGCTAGGACTGAAGTTTAGCAAGGAGAAAATTAGGAAAAAACTGTCAGGGAATCTTTAGATTGTACAATGTTAAACGTATTGACAAAATAACATTTAATAATTGTGTGTACCCTTACAAAAATTGGTAGCTTGGTATTAGATTAAGTAGATGTAGCACATGACAAAATCTAGTTATGATTTCACAATACTAACAAAGATTGCAATTGTTTATGTGTGTTTGTATGTGTCATGAGATGCTCGAAGAAAATCCCAGACGGACTATAGATCTTAACATATTGTGGTCAAATAAATTGACAATTTTCTTTTTACAATAAAATGTAATTACAAAGTATTCTACACACAATGTAACATAAGTCAAATAATGGAATCATATTTGGATACTAGGGCTGTAAAAAATGAATGCATTCATTTTGCAACTTTTTTTTTTTTTTTTTAGTTTAACACATTAAAATATTTAACGAAATTAACGCAGCATCCATTTTATCTATCATTCGTTCAAGTGCTATTAAAGCATTCAAGCGCGATAAGATATTAAAAACAACTTAAATCTGTACTGTGAAGCAGCTCTCTGTAAACAAACACCTGATATAGGCGCCGCTGCTGTTCTTTTTCGCACTTGAAAGGACAAAAACACACAATGAGTCTTAAATGAGTTAAAGAGTGTTAAATGAACATAAAAAGCTATGAGAAAAAACGGATGTGTGTCAGATCCGCATCAGGTCCTAAAGTGACAGCAGCCTATTAAACTCTCTGCTGTGATGTCTGTCATTAATGTTAATCAAAGAACAAAAGACAGAGAAAATCACTTCCTGCTCTTAACTGATTAACGTTTGTATCTTTAATAAGGATTAATACATAATCATGCAGTGAAGACTATAAAGTGTTTCTTCAATGTTCTGTATATTTTACCTGTTAGATGATCATAAAGCTCACACAGAATTTTCAAACCAAGCAATTAACCAAAGCTGGTCAACGTGGCGAAATCAACCAACTTAACCAACATGATCCAGATGCAAAATCGTGGGGAAATCTTTCGATCTGACACGAAATTCCAGATCACGTGGATTCCTATTTCAGCCCAGTGGGTTCAGAATTTGTGGTTGCAGCTAAGAACTGCATCACTAACAACACTTGACTTGACACTTGTTAACACTTGAATCAGCTGTGATTAGAAAAATCTCACACTCTCAGGATTTTTTTTAAATATGCACCAGCAGGCATTAAATAGCTCTCAAAACTACAGAATGTGTGTGTTTTCCTGTCCCACAGTGGAGTCTTTGGCAGGACGTGCAGGGTCCAGTCCACTGACGGCAGGACAAGGACACGGTGACCTGGCGTGAGATGAAACAGTTCTGTCAGATGGGACAGTCTCTCTGGCTTAACTCAAGCCAGCTCTGCTCACAGATGTGCTATAAACCTCATTGAGGTCTCTCTCCACACAAAGGGGCAGTTATATATTTGGGAACTCAGAGATTAGATTAGGTGAGAAACAGCGGATATCCAACAACAGACTCAGTGGAAACGTTTTCCAGACTGAAACAGCTCCCAATACACAGATAGACACCCATAGAGTGAGACTGAGATCCTCTTAAAAGCACTGTGGGACTATTTTTACAGTGTGTGAGAGAAGTCAGACTGGATTAGCGTCTGTATGAGCTCACAGAAGGCTGGGGCTGTTCACATAGACTGCCAGCCGCTCTTATTCACACTGTCTCTGATGTCTTACTAAAGCAGGGACTACGCTGATTCTAAAGTGAACCTTTAAAAATCCTCACACAACAAAGCCAAATTCTAGATCTGAAAGGCTAATATGTATTCACCTTCATATAGAGGTATCAGAGGGCCATTCTTACCCAGCAGACAATGTAATACTGTAGTAAAAGAATGCGTATGTGCAGAGGTGCGTGGTCTTTCTTTCCAAAGTGACATCACCAACTACTTTTCTGGCTTAAATAATACAGCGTTATTAGTCGTTTTCACAGATCCGTGTGAACAGAGATCGTTTTGATAACGTTGTCATCAGTACGAAGAAAAATATTTTCTGTTTTAGCACATCGTTGTCGCGTAAACGTATCTTCAGTTTGCTTATGGTTTCCTGTTTCCTTTGTTCTCATTTTCCCCCCACTAGTTTGTCACCATGGTTATTGATTTAACGATCACACCTGTTTGTATTCTGTTCATTATCACTGTGTATTTAAGTCCCTCATTTTGGTTCATTCAGTGGTCTGGTATTGTTTGTGCAACGCACTCTGTTTCGTAGACTCACTTTTGTTTGTGCTGGAGTGGATTTAGTTTAATAAATTTAACTTTGATTTTGAATCGGGATTCTCTTCATCTTTACTGGAACCTAAAATGTTTTAGTACATAAGTAGTTTGTAGTACTAAGTATTTGTAGTATACTTAGCATAAAATAAATGTATTTCAAATACATTATATTTATTTTTCCCTAGGGTTGTGTGATTGACTGATTGAAGCAAGAAACAGATCACAAAACCAGACAAAAATTAAGTGAAGATATTAAGTTTTGAAACTTTCTGAAAAAGACACACTTGTACCTTTAGATGTCATGTCCATTCATACATTAAGTACACTGTTGGAAAGAATAAAGGAAATGCTGTTCTGCCATTTAGAAAGGAAAGAAGAACAAATCTCGCAAAAGAGAGAAATCATGTTTTGTGAACAATGTGTCAAGGAGGCGCCGGCAGGTACTAAATCTTTGATTTGTGGGCTGGCTGGACGCAGAGTGGAGAACTCACGTTCACATTCATTGGCACTGTAAGTCGTGGCTGGTTTCCATGGAAACTGGTTGAAGCCGGGGCAACAGCGATCACATGACGGGCCGCAAGTGTTGTGCTGGCAGTCACACAGAAGCCTGGGGTACACAGACATAAAAGACAAAGCACAGGTTATGCCTTAAAACCATCCATCGTTCTATCATCCACATGCTTATTCATGAAAAACTGATTTCATTAGGCACTTTACTTGTCCTTTAGGTACTTTGCAATAAAAACATATGAGTAACAAATACTGAATCATTTTACAGACTATATATTTATTTATATAACGTACTGTGTATATAATGTTCTTTTAAGTAAATTCTCACTGCCATGTTTGAAGGTTAGTCTCATGAGAATCACTCTTGTCCTCTTTCTGTCTCAATCTCGAGGGGCCAGTATATGCAAATACTAAAGCACTTCATGCCTATAGGCATCAAATGAGCCAGACAGTGTTTTAATTCAAGTGTCTAAACTTCTCACTGACCTTGCTGCTTCCATGAAAAGAGTAAATTGGGGTGATAGAGGGAAAGCGAGAGAGCCTTTAAAACCTGAGAGTCTGAAAGGGTTAAGTTCTTCACGCTTGCTTAATTTTCCTACGACATCTGAAAAGCTGATCAAATTAACTGAGACTCAGAGGTTTGCTCACGGGTGGCTGCATTTACACACGTATCATTATAAAGCTACACAGCGGACAGTAACGAACTGCTACACACTTCACATATGCCATATTTAAAAACAATCGTATAAATTGATATGAAAGCACTGCAAAAAGGATGTAAAACAGTATTTACATGATTTCAAAACACATAAGTTTACATGTTTATCAAACAACACCAAATGCAAGAGTACAGAAAGCCGGCTATGGATTCTTCCTCAAATTAGTTTGTGAGCACCACCAAGTCGTGGACTACGAGAGAACAGCGGCTCTGCGCATGTGACCAAAAGCACAAATCTTATTGGTTGACCAGTTTTCCTTGCCGTGTGATGGAAAACAGATTAGAACAACTCAGCAAAAAATGTCACATTGACAGTACGCGAATATTCGTGTCGGTCTGAACAGACTCATTAACATTTATTAAATTAAATTAAAAGTTTTATCACACCGAATTTTCACACCAAACATTCGTCTCAGAGTGAACATGCCTTAAATGGACTGTAACATCCATCAAAATTTATAAAAAATTCTAACATGGTCTATCACGTGAATCTTAGTTCACTTCAGCAAAAAAGTTTCTACAATGTTTGTTTTTAGTAATAATAAACAGGAAGTGATACTGCGTCCCAATATGCATAATATCCGTCTTAAATAAAATTCAAAATGAGAATTAGTGTCCCCCAAATCGTAGTATGTTGAAATTAGTACACGATTGGTCTATTTTTTCCGGTTAGAATACGAAGTTCAGATCTTTACGCACTCTAACGGCTAATATTGCCCACAACCCACTGGGAAGTGAACAAGGATCCCATTAAAACTATAATAATGAATCAAATGTGTTAAAAACTACAAGCATGGCGGATGTGCAAGACCAATGTTTAAGTATTGAAAGGTTTGACTCATGATTAATAATCAGTATTAAACCTGACAAAAACCTTTATAAAATACATTTGGTCATTAACTTTTAAATGCATCGTTATGCAAACACATAAGAGTTCTCCACATGAAAGACCCACGACTGGCAGATCAATGTATTTGAATACGTCATACGGTAGGAACAGATATGGAAGGAAATTAAATTCAATTGAATGTGGAGGATTTTAATTGTGACAAGATGATCGACAGGGCAGTTTAAACGGTGACAGGATGCATGAAAGCAAGCAACAGAGAAGTCCGTTAAAGTTACAATTATGATGAAGTAGCCTACTCTTCTGTTACACACTCAAAAGCACGTTTTCTTCACAAAAACAGTACATACTTTTAGGGCATAGTATATAAGTAGGTGAACTGGGATGCTGCATGACTATTGATGGGGATTGTGGCTAATTCCATGCAGTCTGCAACACAAACACATACAACAAGCAGACTTTTCACTTTCATTCATCTGAGTACTACCAAGTGCACACATATGGACGGATGCACACTTTCCCTGAATCTGTTTGGATGGTTCAGCTTGAGCAGCAGTTTAATCCTTCATTAGCATCCACCCACAGTGAGAGCAAGCGTTCCAGAGCCTTACTTCAAATGAGCTACAGCCAACCATACCAACCAACCCCATCCAGAGTCTATTAACCCTCAGCTGCCCTCTAGATCTCCTCTAAGACTTTAATACACATTCCTGAACCTCTAACGCTTTGGGTTCAGCTTACAGCATGGAAGAAGTTACCTATCTACCCATATTTCCCCCATGAATCAACTGCACACTGACATCTGTTTAACTCTTAGTACCTGTGGGGCAAACAGGTGGATCTGGGGAGCTTATAGATGGAGCATGTTTTAGCGATTGACCTGTGACCTTCAGTGTCTGACTCATTCTCTGAGTTATCCTCATTTAGCTCTGTCAATCAAAACCCTCCACTCTTCACTATAACTGTCTGTATTCATTCAGTCAGCATTCATTCATTCAGAACAGTATTCTATAATAAAACTCCTACTATTTCTGCATATATATACACACACACTATCATTAAAAAGTTAGGATTCGGTAAGATTCTCTAATGCTCACAAAGGCTGCAGTTTTTGGATCAAAGATGTGTGGTTCATATTGAAATATACAGGTGTGACTGACTCAGAGGACAACATCTGGTCTCCTACATCCATATCGCATGTATATCAGAAGATCTCTACAATATCAGTAACACACACAAAAAAAACCTATAAAGAGGAAATCACAAAGAACAGCAGATTTAACAGAGATCCATGAAGGTTATGGAAACTCTCCCTCCTCTCCAAACGCAATGTTAGCATATGTTTCTTGTTGCTATGATCTGTATTAACCCTCTGGGTTTTGATAATCCCCACACAGGATATATGTTTTTTAAACTGATATTTATGACACCTTCCAGGTGGTTCATATTCCTGTTTGCTTGCACTGAACGCTGCAGGAATCTGTGGAATGAGTGAATAAAGTAACAGACTATTTATCAGCAGGGACAAAAACTATGACCGGCGGATACGTCTCGATTGCGACAGGCAAAGAGCCAGGAAAATCTCTCAAGATTCCTGAAATATTACACAAACTGTTGTCGGTTAAACAACATGAATGATCTGGTTTATGTCCAACACATTCTACACTAAAGGATCACATACACCACAGCTTTTTGAGGATTTCGCTTAAAAGTTTTCATTACTTTTTAACTTCCGACGTCATCTTGGAACATGATTAAAGTAGCAAAACAAATGAAGCCACTGGATACACTCAACACAAACTTCTACAATGACCTGAGTGAATGAAACCCTTAAGTGAGCCAATGCTGAACTGATCCTTTCAAGGCATTGGTCAATTAGCAGGGCTAAGAATGGAGTGATCTTCTGACGAGCTAGTAAATCCAGACGCCTGCAGGGCCTCAGAACTCAAGAATGTCCCTCCCCAGCCACCATCACTCACTGTCTTGAGACAAGCGACGAGCTGCTCTGACAATGAGCTTTTTAGCTAAAAACCCTGATGCGAATATCCTCAACAAAAAAGCAGATCAAGCGTTTGTTGTTTTGTGATATGAGTGCAGCTGTTTTCTAAAACTCTGGATTACATAAGCCCCTTTCACACAGCGCGATGATCCCGGCAAATTGCCGGAACACCTTCTGTGTGAACGCAAACGACCCGGGATTGATACCGGCATCGATGCCGGGTTGAGGACCTAGTAACATTGCCGGAATCAGTCCTGGAACACGCCCTGTGTGAACAAAAGCCAGGACCAATGCTGTAAGGGGTGTGTCATAGTGATACCGCACGTGCCATCGCGCGACTCTGTTGCTCTTAGAAGAAAGTTTGTGTTCGTCATCAAACTGGAACGAAGCAGAGACCAGGAGTTCCTTACTATCCGTGCTGAAGCTGAGATCGTTCGCCAGCTTTGTGGAACGCTACGCGCGTGTACATGTTTTCGACGCGTACGTTACACGTTTTGTCCTGACGTCATGTGTCTTTACGGGATCTTTACGGGATGTGTGTGAACGTACTCACAGATCCCGGAAAATCACAGGCAGTGTGAATGGACCACAATCAAACAATCCCGGGACAAATCCCGGGTCACATTATCCGTGTATTTTCCGGAATCTCTGTGTGAAAGGGGCTATAATAGGTCTAAAGCATTGTGCTTGAGGATAAATAATATTCTGAAGTGAAAATATGTGCAGAAAGCTTAGAATCAGGCAAGTGAAGACTCCTCAGAGCAAAGCGTCAGGGCAGCATGTATGTGCCTGTGGTCTGCAGTGCAGGTGGAAACTAAAGGTAATTTTAACCCCCTCTAGGCACAGGAAAGAGCAGATTATGAACAAGTATGATTTAAGCCTCCTTCTATGGCACATGTGCACATTTACAGAAATAATTGACCCTCAGCTCATGTGAAAGCGTTGGACAAAATCATTGGACAAATCAGTGATAAATTTGCATATTTGCAGTATGTGTAGCAACAACATTTGCCTATTGATGATATCATTACAATTGATAGGTAAGGCAGGAAAACACATTCTCAATAGAGTTGTTTTCTAAAGAAGACTCTTATGCTCACCAAGGCTGCATGTATTTGATCAAATATTATGAAATACTATTACAATTATTCATATAT
This sequence comes from Meda fulgida, assembly GCA_030578275.1. Classification (NCBI taxonomy): domain Eukaryota; kingdom Metazoa; phylum Chordata; class Actinopteri; order Cypriniformes; family Leuciscidae; genus Meda; species Meda fulgida. Next base: position 11,457,692 of record CM060638.1, on the reverse strand, counting down.
TCATATATTTTGAATTTTTTTATTCCTGTGATCAAAGTTGAATTTTCAGCATCATTACTCCAGTCTTCAGTGTCACATGATCCTTCAGAAATCATTCTAATATGATCCCTTGAATCTGACTTGTGACTTTTAAATCCTATAAATAAAGCAAATTAAAATATTCTTAATGGGTCACTTACTTGTACGGGTCATTGGGGTCTTGAGCATTACAGGCCTCAGCGTGGCCATTACACACGCATCTTCCTCCAATACTGATGTCTTTAATACTGTAGTAATACTGAAGAATAAATGCAGAAAAAATATAGTTGGAATAATTTATGGTTTTGTAATGGAGCTTTGTTTGTAATTTTTGTCTATTCAAAACAATGAAGAGGGGTCTATCTTACTCTTCGTGTGACTGTGGGGTCTCTCAGGGCTTTGCCCATCAGGTGACCCAGCAGTGTGTTGGTGCGGAGGAAGCGCAGGCGGATGTTGGTGGCTTTGGTGAACTCCCTCAGAACAGGAGAGTAGGAGAAGTTCATGGCGCCCGGTCGTCCGTTCACCAGAGACACCACAATCTGAACGTGTGTGAGAGTGATTTAACAATGGCAAAAGTCAGACTTCACAATGATATCTAAAGTGTCTATAAAAGTACTAAAAGTATACAAGTGCATCTGCAAGATTCAGTGTTGAGACAGAGTTTGTCTGTGTCCGTACCTCTCCATTCTCCAAAGGGACAATCCGCGAATACTCTGTTGTGCAGATGATATCGTCATCAAGGTTGATCCGCTCGATCGTCCTCTTGCCAAACCGCTCGATACAGTCTCTCTTAGAGGCTGGAGCAAAAACAGAGGCAATGTACAAATCAGTTGAGAAAATGTTAGACACTGGTCAGGACAATCTATTTAAAGTCACCATGAAATCAAAATGGACAATTCTGGATTTGTTCATAGAATTTTGCAGTATTTATTATAAATGATTTAACCGTGCACATCATTTTTTTTAAATTAA